>CAKZFB020000148.1:0-152352 GCA_936432065.2 Rutpela maculata
TCTTCAAACCCATGCTAAATTGCTCAAACCTCACATAAATTTTCAAACCACATAAATTTTCGTTCGGTTTCATCAAACCCATCCTAATTTCTTCAAACCCATGCTAAATTGCTCAAACCTCAGATAAATTTTCAAACCACATAAATTTTCGTTCGGTTTCATCAAACCCATCCTAATTTCTTCAAACCCATGCTAAATTGCTCAAACCTCACATAAATTTTCAAACCACATAAATTTTCGTTCGGTTTCATCAAACCCATCCTAATTTCTTCAAACCCATGCTAAATTGCTCAAACCTCAGATAAATTTTCAAACCACATAAATTTTCGTTCGGTTTCATCAAACCCATCCTAATTTCGTCAAACCCATGCTAAATATGTCAAACCTCACATAAATTTTCAAACCACATAAATTTTCGTTCGGTTTCATCAAACCCATCCTAATTTCTTCAAACCCATGCTAAATTGCTCAAACCTCACATAAATTTTCAAACCACATAAATTTTCGTTCGGTTTCATCAAACCCATCCTAATTTCTTCAAACCCATGCTAAATTGCTCAAACCTCAGATAAATTTTCAAACCACATAAATTTTCGTTCGGTTTCATCAAACCCATCCTAATTTCTTCAAACCCATGCTAAATTGCTCAAACCTCACATAAATTTTCAAACCACATAAATTTTCGTTCGGTTTCATCAAACCCATCCTAATTTCTTCAAACCCATGCTAAATTGCTCAAACCTCAGATAAATTTTCAAACCACATAAATTTTCGTTCAGTTTCATCAAACCCATCCTAATTTCGTCAAACCCATGCTAAATATGTCAAACCTCACATAAATTTTCAAACCACATAAATTTTCGTTCGGTTTCATCAAACCCATCCTAATTTCTTCAAACCCATGCTAAATTGCTCAAACCTCACATAAATTTTCAAACCACATAAATTTTCGTTCGGTTTCATCAAACCCATCCTAATTTCGTCAAACCCATGCTAAATATGTCAAACCTCACATAAATTTTCAAACCTCACATAAATTTTCGTTCGGTTTCATCAAACCCATCCTAATTTCTTCAAACCCATGCTAAATTGCTCAAACCTCACATAAATTTTCAAACCACATAAATTTTCGTTCGGTTTCATCAAACCCATCCTAATTTCTTCAAACCCATGCTAAATTGCTCAAACCTCAGATAAATTTTCAAACCACATAAATTTTCGTTCGGTTTCATCAAACCCATCCTAATTTCTTCAAACCCATGCTAAATTGCTCAAACCTCACATAAATTTTCAAACCACATAAATTTTCGTTCGGTTTCATCAAACCCATCCTAATTTCTTCAAACCCATGCTAAATTGCTCAAACCTCACATAAATTTTCAAACCACATAAATTTTCGTTCGGTTTCATCAAACCCATCCTAATTTCGTCAAACCCATGCTAAATATGTCAAACCTCACATAAATTTTCAAACCTCACATAAATTTTCGTTCGGTTTCATCAAACCCATCCTAATTTCTTCAAACCCATGCTAAATTGCTCAAACCTCACATAAATTTTCAAACCACATAAATTTTCGTTCGGTTTCATCAAACCCATCCTAATTTCTTCAAACCCATGCTAAATTGCTCAAACCTCAGATAAATTTTCAAACCACATAAATTTTCGTTCGGTTTCATCAAACCCATCCTAATTTCTTCAAACCCATGCTAAATTGCTCAAACCTCACATAAATTTTCAAACCACATAAATTTTCGTTCGGTTTCATCAAACCCATCCTAATTTCTTCAAACCCATGCTAAATTGCTCAAACCTCACATAAATTTTCAAACCACATAAATTTTCGTTCGGTTTCATCAAACCCATCCTAATTTCGTCAAACCCATGCTAAATATGTCAAACCTCACATAAATTTTCAAACCACATAAATTTTCGTTCGGTTTCATCCAACCCATCCTAATTTCTTCAAACCCATGCTAAATTGCTCAAACCTCACATAAATTTTCGTTCGGATTCATCAAACCCATCCTAATTTCGTCAAACCCATGCTAAATATGTCAAACCTCACATAAATTTTCAAACCACATAAATTTTCGTTCGGTTTCATCAAACCCATCCTAATTTCTTCAAACCCATGCTAAATTGCTCAAACCTCACATAAATTTTCGTTCGGATTCATCAAACCCATCCTAATTTCGTCAAACCCATGCTAAATATGTCAAACCTCACATAAATTTTCAAACCACATAAATTTTCGTTCGGTTTCATCAAACCCATCCTAATTTCTTCAAACCCATGCTAAATATGTCAAACCTCACATAAATTTTCAAACCACATAAATTTTCGTTCGGTTTCATCAAACCCATCCTAATTTCTTCAAACCCATGCTAATTTGCTCAAACCTCAGATAAATTTTCAAACCTCATAAATTTTCGTTCGGATTCATCAAACCCATCCTAATTTCGTCAAACCCATGCTAATTTTGTCAAACCTCACATAAATTTTCAAACCTCACATAAATTTTCGTTCGGTTTCATCAAACCCATCCTAATTTCTTCAAACCCACGCTAAATTGCTCAAACCTCACATAAATTTTCAAACCACATAAATTTTCGTTCGGTTTCATCAAACCCATCCTAATTTCTTCAAACCCATGCTAAATTGCTCAAACCTCAGATAAATTTTCAAACCACATAAATTTTCGTTCGGTTTCATCAAACCCATCCTAATTTCGTCAAACCCATGCTAAATATGTCAAACCTCACATAAATTTTCAAACCACATAAATTTTCGTTCGGTTTCATCCAACCCATCCTAATTTCTTCAAACCCATGCTAAATTGCTCAAACCTCACATAAATTTTCGTTCGGATTCATCAAACCCATCCTAATTTCGTCAAACCCATGCTAAATATGTCAAACCTCACATAAATTTTCAAACCACATAAATTTTCGTTCGGTTTCATCAAACCCATCCTAATTTCTTCAAACCCATGCTAAATTGCTCAAACCTCAGATAAATTTTCAAACCACATAAATTTTCGTTCGGTTTCATCAAACCCATCCTAATTTCTTCAAACCCATGCTAAATTGCTCAAACCTCAGATAAATTTTCAAACCACATAAATTTTCGTTCGGTTTCATCAAACCCATCCTAATTTCGTCAAACCCATGCTAAATATGTCAAACCTCACATAAATTTTCAAACCACATAAATTTTCGTTCGGTTTTATCAAACCCATCCTAATTTCTTCAAACCCATGCTAATTTGCTCAAACCTCAGATAAATTTTCAAACCTCATAAATTTTCGTTCGGATTCATCAAACCCATCCTAATTTCGTCAAACCCATGCTAATTTTGTCAAACCTCAGATAAATTTTCAAACCACATAAATTTTCGTTCGGTTTCATCAAACCCATCCTAATTTCGTCAAACCCATGCTAAATATGTCAAACCTCACATAAATTTTCAAACCACATAAATTTTCGTTCGGTTTCATCAAACCCATCCTAATTTCTTCAAACCCATGCTAATTTGCTCAAACCTCAGATAAATTTTCAAACCTCATAAATTTTCGTTCGGATTCATCAAACCCATCCTAATTTCGTCAAACCCATGCTAATTTTGTCAAACCTCACATAAATTTTCGTTCGGTTTCATCAAACCCATCCTAATTTCTTCAAACCCATGCTAAATTGCTCAAACCTCACATAAATTTTCGTTCGGATTCATCAAACCCATTCTAATTTCGTCAAACCCATGCTAAATATGTCAAACCTCACATAAATTTTCAAACCACATAAATTTTCGTTCGGTTTCATCAAACCCATCCTAATTTCTTCAAACCCATGCTAATTTGCTCAAACCTCAGATAAATTTTCAAACCTCATAAATTTTCGTTCGGATTCATCAAACCCATCCTAATTTCGTCAAACCCATGCTAATTTTGTCAAACCTCACATAAATTTTCAAACCTCACATAAATTTTCGTTCGGTTTCATCAAACCCATCCTAATTTCTTCATACCCATGCTAAATTGCTCAAACCTCACATAAATTTTCGTTCGGATTCATCAAACCCATCCTAATTTCGTCAAACCCATGCTAAATATGTCAAACCTCACATAAATTTTCAAACCACATAAATTTTCGTTCGGTTTCATCAATCCCATCCTAATTTCTTCAAACCCATGCTAAATTGCTCAAACCTCACATACATTTTCGTTCGGATTCATCAAACCCATCCTAATTTCGTCAAACCCATGCTAAATATGTCAAACCTCACATAAATTTTCAAACCACATAAATTTTCGTTCGGTTTCATCAAACCCATCCTAATTTCTTCAAACCCATGCTAAATTGCTCAAACCTCAGATAAATTTTCAAACCACATAAATTTTCGTTCGGTTTCATCAAACCCATCCTAATTTCGTCAAACCCATGCTAAATATGTCAAACCTCACATAAATTTTCAAACCACATAAATTTTCGTTCGGTTTCATCAAACCCATCCTAATTTCGTCAAACCCATGCTAATTTTGTCAAACCTCACATAAATTTTCAAACCTCACATAAATTTTCGTTCGGTTTCATCAAACCCATAATAATTTCTTCAAACCCATGCTAAATTGCTCAAACCTCACATAAATTTTCGTTCGGATTCATCAAACCCATCCTAATTTCGTCAAACCCATGCTAAATATGTCAAACCTCACATAAATTTTCAAACCACATAAATTTTCGTTCGGTTTCATCAAACCCATCCTAATTTCTTCAAACCCATGCTAATTTGCTCAAACCTCAGATAAATTTTCAAACCTCATAAATTTTCGTTCGGATTCATCAAACCCATCCTAATTTCTTCAAACCCATGCTAAATTGCTCAAACCTCACATAAATTTTCAAACCACATAAATTTTCGTTCGGTTTCATCAAACCCATCCTAATTTCTTCAAACCCATGCTAAATTGCTCAAACCTCAGATAAATTTTCAAACCACATAAATTTTCGTTCGGTTTCATCAAACCCATCCTAATTTCGTCAAACCCATGCTAAATATGTCAAACCTCACATAAATTTTCAAACCACATAAATTTTCGTTCGGTTTCATCAAACCCATCCTAATTTCTTCAAACCCATGCTAAATTGCTCAAACCTCACATAAATTTTCAAACCACATAAATTTTCGTTCGGTTTCATCAAACCCATCCTAATTTCTTCAAACCCATGCTAAATTGCTCAAACCTCACATAAATTTTCGTTCGGTTTCATCAAACCCATCCTAATTTCGTCAAACCCATGCTAAATATGTCAAACCTCACATAAATTTTCAAACCACATAAATTTTCGTTCGGTTTCATCAAACCCATCCTAATTTCTTCAAACCCATGCTAATTTGCTCAAACCTCAGATAAATTTTCAAACCTCATAAATTTTCGTTCGGATTCATCAAACCCATCCTAATTTCATCAAACCCATGCTAAATATGTCAAACCTCACATAAATTTTCAAACCACATAAATTTTCGTTCGGTTTCATCAAACCCATCCTAATTTCTTCAAACCCATGCTAAATTGCTCAAACCTCAGATAAATTTTCAAACCTCACATAAATTTTCGTTCGGTTTCATCAAACCCATCCTAATTTCTTCAAACCCATGCTAAATTGCTCAAACCTCACATAAATTTTCGTTCGGATTCATCAAACCCATCCTAATTTCGTCAAACCCATGCTAAATATGTCAAACCTCACATAAATTTTCAAACCACATAAATTTTCGTTCGGTTTCATCAAACCCATCCTAATTTCTTCAAACCCATGCTAAATTGCTCAAACCTCACATAAATTTTCAAACCACATAAAATTTCGTTCGGTTTCATCAAACCCATCCTAATTTCTTCAAACCCATGCTAAATTGCTCAAACCTCAGATAAATTTTCAAACCACATAAATTTTCGTTCGGTTTCATCAAACCCATCCTAATTTCGTCAAACCCATGCTAAATATGTCAAACCTCACATAAATTTTCAAACCACATAAATTTTCGTTCGGTTTCATCAAACCCATCCTAATTTCTTCAAACCCATGCTAATTTGCTCAAACCTCAGATAAATTTTCAAACCTCATAAATTTTCGTTCGGATTCATCAAACCCATCCTAATTTCGTCAAACCCATGCTAATTTTGTCAAACCTCACATAAATTTTCAAACCTCACATAAATTTTCGTTCGGTTTCATCAAACCCATCCTAATTTCTTCAAACCCATGCTAAATTGCTCAAACCTCACATAAATTTTCGTTCGGATTCATCAAACCCATCCTAATTTCGTCAAACCCATGCTAAATATGTCAAACCTCACATAAAATTTCAAACCACATAAATTTTCGTTCGGATTCATCAAACCCATCCTAATTTCGTCAAACCCATGCTAAATATGTCAAACCTCACATAAATTTTCAAACCACATAAATTTTCGTTCGGTTTCATCAAACCCATCCTAATTTCTTCAAACCCATGCTAAATTGCTCAAACCTCACATAAATTTTCAAACCACATAAATTTTCGTTCGGTTTCATCAAACCCATCCTAATTTCTTCAAACCCATGCTAAATTGCTCAAACCTCAGATAAATTTTCAAACCACATAAATTTTCGTTCGGTTTCATCAAACCCATCCTAATTTCTTCAAACCCATGCTAAATTGCTCAAACCTCAGATAAATTTTCAAACCACATAAATTTTCGTTCGGTTTCATCAAACCCATCCTAATTTCGTCAAACCCATGCTAAATATGTCAAACCTCATAAATTTTCAAACCACATAAATTTTCGTTCGGTTTCATCAAACCCATCCTAATTTCTTCAAACCCATGCTAAATTGCTCAAACCTCACATAAATTTTCAAACCACACAAATTTTCGTTCGGTTTCATCAAACCCATCCTAATTTCTTCAAACCCATGCTAAATTGCTCAAACCTCAGATAAATTTTCAAACCACATAAATTTTCGTTCGGTTTCATCAAACCCATCCTAATTTCGTCAAACCCATGCTAAATATGTCAAACCTCACATACATTTTCAAACCACATAAATTTTCGTTCGGTTTCATCAAACCCATCCTAATTTCTTCAAACCCATGCTAATTTGCTCAAACCTCAGATAAATTTTCAAACCTCATAAATTTTCGTTCGGATTCATCAAACCCATCCTAATTTCGTCAAACCCATGCTAATTTTGTCAAACCTCACATAAATTTTCAAACCTCACATAAATTTTCGTTCGGTTTCATCAAACCCATCCTAATTTCTTCAAACCCATGCTAAATTGCTCAAACCTCACATAAATTTTCGTTCGGATTCATCAAACCCATCCTAATTTCGTCAAACCCATGCTAAATATGTCAAACCTCACATAAATTTTCAAACCACATAAATTTTCGTTCGGTTTCATCAAACCCATCCTAATTTCTTCAAACCCATGCTAATTTGCTCAAACCTCAGATAAATTTTCAAACCTCATAAATTTTCGTTCGGATTCATCAAACCCATCCTAATTTCGTCAAACCCATGCTAAATTGCTCAAACCTCACATAAATTTTCAAACCACATAAATTTTCGTTCGGTTTCATCAAACCCATCCTAATTTCTTCAAACCCATGCTAAATTGCTCAAACCTCAGATAAATTTTCAAACCACATAAATTTTCGTTCGGTTTCATCAAACCCATCCTAATTTCTTCAAACCCATGCTAAATTGCTCAAACCTCAGATAAATTTTCAAACCACATAAATTTTCGTTCGGTTTCATCAAACCCATCCTAATTTCGTCAAACCCATGCTAAATATGTCAAACCTCACATAAATTTTCAAACCACATAAATTTTCGTTCGGTTTCATCAAACCCATCCTAATTTCTTCAAACCCATGCTAAATTGCTCAAACCTCACATAAATTTTCAAACCACATAAATTTTCGTTCGGTTTCATCAAACCCATCCTAATTTCTTCAAACCCATGCTAAATTGCTCAAACCTCAGATAAATTTTCAAACCACATAAATTTTCGTTCGGTTTCATCAAACCCATCCTAATTTCGTCAAACCCATGCTAAATATGTCAAACCTCACATAAATTTTCAAACCACATAAATTTTCGTTCGGTTTCATCAAACCCATCCTAATTTCTTCAAACCCATGCTAATTTGCTCAAACCTCAGATAAATTTTCAAACCTCATAAATTTTCGTTCGGATTCATCAAACCCATCCTAATTTCGTCAAACCCATGCTAATTTTGTCAAACCTCACATAAATTTTCAAACCTCACATAAATTTTCGTTCGGTTTCATCAAGCCCATCCTAATTTCTTCAAACCCATGCTAAATTGCTCAAACCTCACATAAATTTTTGTTCGGATTCATCAAACCCATCCTAATTTCGTCAAACCCATGCTAAATATGTCAAACCTCACATAAATTTTCAAACCACATAAATTTTCGTTCGGTTTCATCAAACCCATCCTAATTTCTTCAAACCCATGCTAATTTGCTCAAACCTCAGATAAATTTTCAAACCTCATAAATTTTCGTTCGGATTCATCAAACCCATCCTAATTTCGTCAAACCCATGCTAAATTGCTCAAACCTCACATAAATTTTCAAACCACATAAATTTTCGTTCGGTTTCATCAAACCCATCCTAATTTCTTCAAACCCATGCTAAATTGCTCAAACCTCAGATAAATTTTCAAACCACATAAATTTTCGTTCGGTTTCATCAAACCCATCCTAATTTCTTCAAACCCATGCTAAATTGCTCAAACCTCACATAAATTTTCAAACCACATAAATTTTCGTTCGGTTTCATCAAACCCATCCTAATTTCTTCAAACCCATGCTAAATTGCTCAAACCTCAGATAAATTTTCAAACCACATAAATTTTCGTTCGGTTTCATCAAACCCATCCTAATTTCGTCAAACCCATGCTAAATATGTCAAACCTCACATAAATTTTCAAACCACATAAATTTTCGTTCGGTTTCATCAATCCCATCCTAATTTCTTCAAACCCATGCTAAATTGCTCAAACCTCACATAAATTTTCGTTCGGATTCATCAAACCCATCCTAATTTCGTCAAACCCATGCTAAATATGTCAAACCTCACATAAATTTTCAAACCACATAAATTTTCGTTCGGTTTCATCAAACCCATCCTAATTTCTTCAAACCCATGCTAAATTGCTCAAACCTCAGATAAATTTTCAAACCACATAAATTTTCGTTCGGTTTCATCAAACCCATCCTAATTTCGTCAAACCCATGCTAAATATGTCAAACCTCACATAAATTTTCAAACCACATAAATTTTCGTTCGGTTTCATCAAACCCATCCTAATTTCGTCAAACCCATGCTAATTTTGTCAAACCTCACATAAATTTTCAAACCTCACATAAATTTTCGTTCGGTTTCATCAAACCCATAATAATTTCTTCAAACCCATGCTAAATTGCTCAAACCTCACATAAATTTTCGTTCGGATTCATCAAACCCATCCTAATTTCGTCAAACCCATGCTAAATATGTCAAACCTCACATAAATTTTCAAACCACATAAATTTTCGTTCGGTTTCATCAAACCCATCCTAATTTCTTCAAACCCATGCTAATTTGCTCAAACCTCAGATAAATTTTCAAACCTCATAAATTTTCGTTCGGATTCATCAAACCCATCCTAATTTCTTCAAACCCATGCTAAATTGCTCAAACCTCACATAAATTTTCAAACCACATAAATTTTCGTTCGGTTTCATCAAACCCATCCTAATTTCTTCAAACCCATGCTAAATTGCTCAAACCTCAGATAAATTTTCAAACCACATAAATTTTCGTTCGGTTTCATCAAACCCATCCTAATTTCGTCAAACCCATGCTAAATATGTCAAACCTCACATAAATTTTCAAACCACATAAATTTTCGTTCGGTTTCATCAAACCCATCCTAATTTCTTCAAACCCATGCTAAATTGCTCAAACCTCACATAAATTTTCAAACCACATAAATTTTCGTTCGGTTTCATCAAACCCATCCTAATTTCTTCAAACCCATGCTAAATTGCTCAAACCTCACATAAATTTTCGTTCGGTTTCATCAAACCCATCCTAATTTCGTCAAACCCATGCTAAATATGTCAAACCTCACATAAATTTTCAAACCACATAAATTTTCGTTCGGTTTCATCAAACCCATCCTAATTTCTTCAAACCCATGCTAATTTGCTCAAACCTCAGATAAATTTTCAAACCTCATAAATTTTCGTTCGGATTCATCAAACCCATCCTAATTTCATCAAACCCATGCTAAATATGTCAAACCTCACATAAATTTTCAAACCACATAAATTTTCGTTCGGTTTCATCAAACCCATCCTAATTTCTTCAAACCCATGCTAAATTGCTCAAACCTCAGATAAATTTTCAAACCTCACATAAATTTTCGTTCGGTTTCATCAAACCCATCCTAATTTCTTCAAACCCATGCTAAATTGCTCAAACCTCACATAAATTTTCGTTCGGATTCATCAAACCCATCCTAATTTCGTCAAACCCATGCTAAATATGTCAAACCTCACATAAATTTTCAAACCACATAAATTTTCGTTCGGTTTCATCAAACCCATCCTAATTTCTTCAAACCCATGCTAAATTGCTCAAACCTCACATAAATTTTCAAACCACATAAAATTTCGTTCGGTTTCATCAAACCCATCCTAATTTCTTCAAACCCATGCTAAATTGCTCAAACCTCAGATAAATTTTCAAACCACATAAATTTTCATTCGGTTTCATCAAACCCATCCTAATTTCGTCAAACCCATGCTAAATATGTCAAACCTCACATAAATTTTCAAACCACATAAATTTTCGTTCGGTTTCATCAAACCCATCCTAATTTCTTCAAACCCATGCTAATTTGCTCAAACCTCAGATAAATTTTCAAACCTCATAAATTTTCGTTCGGATTCATCAAACCCATCCTAATTTCGTCAAACCCATGCTAATTTTGTCAAACCTCACATAAATTTTCAAACCTCACATAAATTTTCGTTCGGTTTCATCAAACCCATCCTAATTTCTTCAAACCCATGCTAAATTGCTCAAACCTCACATAAATTTTCGTTCGGATTCATCAAACCCATCCTAATTTCGTCAAACCCATGCTAAATATGTCAAACCTCACATAAAATTTCAAACCACATAAATTTTCGTTCGGATTCATCAAACCCATCCTAATTTCGTCAAACCCATGCTAAATATGTCAAACCTCACATAAATTTTCAAACCACATAAATTTTCGTTCGGTTTCATCAAACCCATCCTAATTTCTTCAAACCCATGCTAAATTGCTCAAACCTCACATAAATTTTCAAACCACATAAATTTTCGTTCGGTTTCATCAAACCCATCCTAATTTCTTCAAACCCATGCTAAATTGCTCAAACCTCAGATAAATTTTCAAACCACATAAATTTTCGTTCGGTTTCATCAAACCCATCCTAATTTCTTCAAACCCATGCTAAATTGCTCAAACCTCAGATAAATTTTCAAACCACATAAATTTTCGTTCGGTTTCATCAAACCCATCCTAATTTCGTCAAACCCATGCTAAATATGTCAAACCTCATAAATTTTCAAACCACATAAATTTTCGTTCGGTTTCATCAAACCCATCCTAATTTCTTCAAACCCATGCTAAATTGCTCAAACCTCACATAAATTTTCAAACCACACAAATTTTCGTTCGGTTTCATCAAACCCATCCTAATTTCTTCAAACCCATGCTAAATTGCTCAAACCTCAGATAAATTTTCAAACCACATAAATTTTCGTTCGGTTTCATCAAACCCATCCTAATTTCGTCAAACCCATGCTAAATATGTCAAACCTCACATACATTTTCAAACCACATAAATTTTCGTTCGGTTTCATCAAACCCATCCTAATTTCTTCAAACCCATGCTAATTTGCTCAAACCTCAGATAAATTTTCAAACCTCATAAATTTTCGTTCGGATTCATCAAACCCATCCTAATTTCGTCAAACCCATGCTAATTTTGTCAAACCTCACATAAATTTTCAAACCTCACATAAATTTTCGTTCGGTTTCATCAAACCCATCCTAATTTCTTCAAACCCATGCTAAATTGCTCAAACCTCACATAAATTTTCGTTCGGATTCATCAAACCCATCCTAATTTCGTCAAACCCATGCTAAATATGTCAAACCTCACATAAATTTTCAAACCACATAAATTTTCGTTCGGTTTCATCAAACCCATCCTAATTTCTTCAAACCCATGCTAATTTGCTCAAACCTCAGATAAATTTTCAAACCTCATAAATTTTCGTTCGGATTCATCAAACCCATCCTAATTTCGTCAAACCCATGCTAAATTGCTCAAACCTCACATAAATTTTCAAACCACATAAATTTTCGTTCGGTTTCATCAAACCCATCCTAATTTCTTCAAACCCATGCTAAATTGCTCAAACCTCAGATAAATTTTCAAACCACATAAATTTTCGTTCGGTTTCATCAAACCCATCCTAATTTCTTCAAACCCATGCTAAATTGCTCAAACCTCAGATAAATTTTCAAACCACATAAATTTTCGTTCGGTTTCATCAAACCCATCCTAATTTCGTCAAACCCATGCTAAATATGTCAAACCTCACATAAATTTTCAAACCACATAAATTTTCGTTCGGTTTCATCAAACCCATCCTAATTTCTTCAAACCCATGCTAAATTGCTCAAACCTCACATAAATTTTCAAACCACATAAATTTTCGTTCGGTTTCATCAAACCCATCCTAATTTCTTCAAACCCATGCTAAATTGCTCAAACCTCAGATAAATTTTCAAACCACATAAATTTTCGTTCGGTTTCATCAAACCCATCCTAATTTCGTCAAACCCATGCTAAATATGTCAAACCTCACATAAATTTTCAAACCACATAAATTTTCGTTCGGTTTCATCAAACCCATCCTAATTTCTTCAAACCCATGCTAATTTGCTCAAACCTCAGATAAATTTTCAAACCTCATAAATTTTCGTTCGGATTCATCAAACCCATCCTAATTTCGTCAAACCCATGCTAATTTTGTCAAACCTCACATAAATTTTCAAACCTCACATAAATTTTCGTTCGGTTTCATCAAGCCCATCCTAATTTCTTCAAACCCATGCTAAATTGCTCAAACCTCACATAAATTTTTGTTCGGATTCATCAAACCCATCCTAATTTCGTCAAACCCATGCTAAATATGTCAAACCTCACATAAATTTTCAAACCACATAAATTTTCGTTCGGTTTCATCAAACCCATCCTAATTTCTTCAAACCCATGCTAATTTGCTCAAACCTCAGATAAATTTTCAAACCTCATAAATTTTCGTTCGGATTCATCAAACCCATCCTAATTTCGTCAAACCCATGCTAAATTGCTCAAACCTCACATAAATTTTCAAACCACATAAATTTTCGTTCGGTTTCATCAAACCCATCCTAATTTCTTCAAACCCATGCTAAATTGCTCAAACCTCAGATAAATTTTCAAACCACATAAATTTTCGTTCGGTTTCATCAAACCCATCCTAATTTCTTCAAACCCATGCTAAATTGCTCAAACCTCACATAAATTTTCAAACCACATAAATTTTCGTTCGGTTTCATCAAACCCATCCTAATTTCTTCAAACCCATGCTAAATTGCTCAAACCTCAGATAAATTTTCAAACCACATAAATTTTCGTTCGGTTTCATCAAACCCATCCTAATTTCGTCAAACCCATGCTAAATATGTCAAACCTCACATAAATTTTCAAACCACATAAATTTTCGTTCGGTTTCATCAAACCCATCCTAATTTCTTCAAACCCATGCTAAATTGCTCAAACCTCACATAAATTTTCAAACCACATAAATTTTCGTTCGGTTTCATCAAACCCATCCTAATTTCTTCAAACCCATGCTAAATTGCTCAAACCTCAGATAAATTTTCAAACCACATAAATTTTCGTTCGGTTTCATCAAACCCATCCTAATTTCGTCAAACCCATGCTAAATATGTCAAACCTCACATAAATTTTCAAACCACATAAATTTTCGTTCGGTTTCATCAAACCCATCCTAATTTCTTCAAACCCATGCTAAATTGCTCAAACCTCACATAAATTTTCAAACCACATAAATTTTCGTTCGGTTTCATCAAACCCATCCTAATTTCGTCAAACCCATGCTAAATATGTCAAACCTCACATAAATTTTCAAACCTCACATAAATTTTCGTTCGGTTTCATCAAACCCATCCTAATTTCTTCAAACCCATGCTAAATTGCTCAAACCTCACATAAATTTTCAAACCACATAAATTTTCGTTCGGTTTCATCAAACCCATCCTAATTTCTTCAAACCCATGCTAAATTGCTCAAACCTCAGATAAATTTTCAAACCACATAAATTTTCGTTCGGTTTCATCAAACCCATCCTAATTTCTTCAAACCCATGCTAAATTGCTCAAACCTCACATAAATTTTCAAACCACATAAATTTTCGTTCGGTTTCATCAAACCCATCCTAATTTCTTCAAACCCATGCTAAATTGCTCAAACCTCAGATAAATTTTCAAACCACATAAATTTTCGTTCGGTTTCATCAAACCCATCCTAATTTCGTCAAACCCATGCTAAATATGTCAAACCTCACATAAATTTTCAAGCCACATAAATTTTCGTTCGGTTTCATCAAACCCATCCTAATTTCTTCAAACCCATGCTAAATTGCTCAAACCTCACATAAATTTTCAAACCACATAAATTTTCGTTCGGTTTCATCAAACCCATCCTAATTTCTTCAAACCCATGCTAAATTGCTCAAACCTCAGATAAATTTTCAAACCACATAAATTTTCGTTCGGTTTCATCAAACCCATCCTAATTTCTTCAAACCCATGCTAAATTGCTCAAACCTCACATAAATTTTCAAACCACATAAATTTTCGTTCGGTTTCATCAAACCCATCCTAATTTCTTCAAACCCATGCTAAATTGCTCAAACCTCAGATAAATTTTCAAACCACATAAATTTTCGTTCAGTTTCATCAAACCCATCCTAATTTCGTCAAACCCATGCTAAATATGTCAAACCTCACATAAATTTTCAAACCACATAAATTTTCGTTCGGTTTCATCAAACCCATCCTAATTTCTTCAAACCCATGCTAAATTGCTCAAACCTCACATAAATTTTCAAACCACATAAATTTTCGTTCGGTTTCATCAAACCCATCCTAATTTCGTCAAACCCATGCTAAATATGTCAAACCTCACATAAATTTTCAAACCTCACATAAATTTTCGTTCGGTTTCATCAAACCCATCCTAATTTCTTCAAACCCATGCTAAATTGCTCAAACCTCACATAAATTTTCAAACCACATAAATTTTCGTTCGGTTTCATCAAACCCATCCTAATTTCTTCAAACCCATGCTAAATTGCTCAAACCTCAGATAAATTTTCAAACCACATAAATTTTCGTTCGGTTTCATCAAACCCATCCTAATTTCTTCAAACCCATGCTAAATTGCTCAAACCTCACATAAATTTTCAAACCACATAAATTTTCGTTCGGTTTCATCAAACCCATCCTAATTTCTTCAAACCCATGCTAAATTGCTCAAACCTCACATAAATTTTCAAACCACATAAATTTTCGTTCGGTTTCATCAAACCCATCCTAATTTCGTCAAACCCATGCTAAATATGTCAAACCTCACATAAATTTTCAAACCTCACATAAATTTTCGTTCGGTTTCATCAAACCCATCCTAATTTCTTCAAACCCATGCTAAATTGCTCAAACCTCACATAAATTTTCAAACCACATAAATTTTCGTTCGGTTTCATCAAACCCATCCTAATTTCTTCAAACCCATGCTAAATTGCTCAAACCTCAGATAAATTTTCAAACCACATAAATTTTCGTTCGGTTTCATCAAACCCATCCTAATTTCTTCAAACCCATGCTAAATTGCTCAAACCTCACATAAATTTTCAAACCACATAAATTTTCGTTCGGTTTCATCAAACCCATCCTAATTTCTTCAAACCCATGCTAAATTGCTCAAACCTCACATAAATTTTCAAACCACATAAATTTTCGTTCGGTTTCATCAAACCCATCCTAATTTCGTCAAACCCATGCTAAATATGTCAAACCTCACATAAATTTTCAAACCACATAAATTTTCGTTCGGTTTCATCCAACCCATCCTAATTTCTTCAAACCCATGCTAAATTGCTCAAACCTCACATAAATTTTCGTTCGGATTCATCAAACCCATCCTAATTTCGTCAAACCCATGCTAAATATGTCAAACCTCACATAAATTTTCAAACCACATAAATTTTCGTTCGGTTTCATCAAACCCATCCTAATTTCTTCAAACCCATGCTAAATTGCTCAAACCTCACATAAATTTTCGTTCGGATTCATCAAACCCATCCTAATTTCGTCAAACCCATGCTAAATATGTCAAACCTCACATAAATTTTCAAACCACATAAATTTTCGTTCGGTTTCATCAAACCCATCCTAATTTCTTCAAACCCATGCTAAATATGTCAAACCTCACATAAATTTTCAAACCACATAAATTTTCGTTCGGTTTCATCAAACCCATCCTAATTTCTTCAAACCCATGCTAATTTGCTCAAACCTCAGATAAATTTTCAAACCTCATAAATTTTCGTTCGGATTCATCAAACCCATCCTAATTTCGTCAAACCCATGCTAATTTTGTCAAACCTCACATAAATTTTCAAACCTCACATAAATTTTCGTTCGGTTTCATCAAACCCATCCTAATTTCTTCAAACCCACGCTAAATTGCTCAAACCTCACATAAATTTTCAAACCACATAAATTTTCGTTCGGTTTCATCAAACCCATCCTAATTTCTTCAAACCCATGCTAAATTGCTCAAACCTCAGATAAATTTTCAAACCACATAAATTTTCGTTCGGTTTCATCAAACCCATCCTAATTTCGTCAAACCCATGCTAAATATGTCAAACCTCACATAAATTTTCAAACCACATAAATTTTCGTTCGGTTTCATCCAACCCATCCTAATTTCTTCAAACCTATGCTAAATTGCTCAAACCTCACATAAATTTTCGTTCGGATTCATCAAACCCATCCTAATTTCGTCAAACCCATGCTAAATATGTCAAACCTCACATAAATTTTCAAACCACATAAATTTTCGTTCGGTTTCATCAAACCCATCCTAATTTCTTCAAACCCATGCTAAATTGCTCAAACCTCAGATAAATTTTCAAACCACATAAATTTTCGTTCGGTTTCATCAAACCCATCCTAATTTCTTCAAACCCATGCTAAATTGCTCAAACCTCAGATAAATTTTCAAACCACATAAATTTTCGTTCGGTTTCATCAAACCCATCCTAATTTCGTCAAACCCATGCTAAATATGTCAAACCTCACATAAATTTTCAAACCACATAAATTTTCGTTCGGTTTTATCAAACCCATCCTAATTTCTTCAAACCCATGCTAATTTGCTCAAACCTCAGATAAATTTTCAAACCTCATAAATTTTCGTTCGGATTCATCAAACCCATCCTAATTTCGTCAAACCCATGCTAATTTTGTCAAACCTCAGATAAATTTTCAAACCACATAAATTTTCGTTCGGTTTCATCAAACCCATCCTAATTTCGTCAAACCCATGCTAAATATGTCAAACCTCACATAAATTTTCAAACCACATAAATTTTCGTTCGGTTTCATCAAACCCATCCTAATTTCTTCAAACCCATGCTAAATTGCTCAAACCTCACATAAATTTTCAAACCACATAAATTTTCGTTCGGTTTCATCAAACCCATCCTAATTTCTTCAAACCCATGCTAAATTGCTCAAACCTCAGATAAATTTTCAAACCACATAAATTTTCGTTCGGTTTCATCAAACCCATCCTAATTTCTTCAAACCCATGCTAAATTGCTCAAACCTCAGATAAATTTTCAAACCACATAAATTTTCGTTCGGTTTCATCAAACCCATCCTAATTTCGTCAAACCCATGCTAAATATGTCAAACCTCACATAAATTTTCAAACCACATAAATTTTCGTTCGGTTTCATCAAACCCATCCTAATTTCTTCAAACCCATGCTAAATTGCTCAAACCTCAGATAAATTTTCAAACCACATAAATTTTCGTTCGGTTTCATCAAACCCATCCTAATTTCGTCAAACCCATGCTAAATATGTCAAACCTCACATACATTTTCAAACCACATAAATTTTCGTTCGGTTTCATCAAACCCATCCTAATTTCTTCAAACCCATGCTAATTTGCTCAAACCTCAGATAAATTTTCAAACCTCATAAATTTTCGTTCGGATTCATCAAACCCATCCTAATTTCGTCAAACCCATGCTAATTTTGTCAAACCTCACATAAATTTTCGTTCGGTTTCATCAAACCCATCCTAATTTCTTCAAACCCATGCTAAATTGCTCAAACCTCACATAAATTTTCGTTCGGATTCATCAAACCCATCCTAATTTCGTCAAACCCATGCTAAATATGTCAAACCTCACATAAATTTTCAAACCACATAAATTTTCGTTCGGTTTCATCAAACCCATCCTAATTTCTTCAAACCCATGCTAAATTGCTCAAACCTCACATAAATTTTCAAACCACATAAATTTTCGTTCGGTTTCATCAAACCCATCCTAATTTCTTCAAACCCATGCTAAATTGCTCAAACCTCAGATAAATTTTCAAACCACATAAATTTTCGTTCGGTTTCATCAAACCCATCCTAATTTCTTCAAACCCATGCTAAATTGCTCAAACCTCAGATAAATTTTCAAACCACATAAATTTTCGTTCGGTTTCATCAAACCCATCCTAATTTCGTCAAACCCATGCTAAATATGTCAAACCTCACATAAATTTTCAAACCACATAAATTTTCGTTCGGTTTCATCAAACCCATCCTAATTTCTTCAAACCCATGCTAAATTGCTCAAACCTCACATAAATTTTCAAACCACATAAATTTTCGTTCGGTTTCATCAAACCCATCCTAATTTCTTCAAACCCATGCTAAATTGCTCAAACCTCAGATAAATTTTCAAACCACATAAATTTTCGTTCGGTTTCATCAAACCCATCCTAATTTCGTCAAACCCATGCTAAATATGTCAAACCTCACATAAATTTTCAAACCACATAAATTTTCGTTCGGTTTCATCAAACCCATCCTAATTTCTTCAAACCCATGCTAATTTGCTCAAACCTCAGATAAATTTTCAAACCTCATAAATTTTCGTTCGGATTCATCAAACCCATCCTAATTTCGTCAAACCCATGCTAATTTTGTCAAACCTCACATAAATTTTCAAACCTCACATAAATTTTCGTTCGGTTTCATCAAGCCCATCCTAATTTCTTCAAACCCATGCTAAATTGCTCAAACCTCACATAAATTTTTGTTCGGATTCATCAAACCCATCCTAATTTCGTCAAACCCATGCTAAATATGTCAAACCTCACATAAATTTTCAAACCACATAAATTTTCGTTCGGTTTCATCAAACCCATCCTAATTTCTTCAAACCCATGCTAATTTGCTCAAACCTCAGATAAATTTTCAAACCTCATAAATTTTCGTTCGGATTCATCAAACCCATCCTAATTTCGTCAAACCCATGCTAATTTTGTCAAACCTCACATAAATTTTCAAACCTCACATAAATTTTCGTTCGGTTTCATCAAACCCATCCTAATTTCTTCAAACCCATGCTAAATTGCTCAAACCTCACATAAATTTTCGTTCGGATTCATCAAACCCATCCTAATTTCGTCAAACCCATGCTAATTTTGTCAAACCTCACATAAATTTTCAAACCTCACATAAATTTTCGTTCGGTTTCATCAAACCCATCCTAATTTCTTCAAACCCATGCTAAATTGCTCAAACCTCACATAAATTTTCGTTCGGATTCATCAAACCCATCCTAATTTCGTCAAACCCATGCTAAATATGTCAAACCTCACATAAATTTTCAAACCACATAAATTTTCGTTCGGTTTCATCAATCCCATCCTAATTTCTTCAAACCCATGCTAAATTGCTCAAACCTCACATAAATTTTCAAACCACATAAATTTTCGTTCGGTTTCATCAAACCCATCCTAATTTCTTCAAACCCATGCTAAATTGCTCAAACCTCAGATAAATTTTCAAACCACATAAATTTTCGTTCGGTTTCATCAAACCCATCCTAATTTCGTCAAACCCATGCTAAATATGTCAAACCTCACATAAATTTTCAAACCACATAAATTTTCGTTCGGTTTCATCAAACCCATCCTAATTTCTTCAAACCCATGCTAATTTGCTCAAACCTCAGATAAATTTTCAAACCTCATAAATTTTCGTTCGGATTCATCAAACCCATCTTAATTTCGTCAAACCCATGCTAATTTTGTCAAACCTCACATAAATTTTCAAACCTCACATAAATTTTCGTTCGGTTTCATCAAACCCATCCTAATTTCTTCAAACCCATGCTAAATTGCTCAAACCTCACATAAATTTTCGTTCGGATTCATCAAACCCATCCTAATTTCGTCAAACCCATGCTAAATATGTCAAACCTCACATAAATTTTCAAACCACATAAATTTTCGTTCGGTTTCATCAAACCCATCCTAATTTCTTCAAACCCATGCTAATTTGCTCAAACCTCAGATAAATTTTCAAACCTCATAAATTTTCGTTCGGATTCATCAAACCCATCCTAATTTCGTCAAACCCATGCTAATTTTGTCAAACCTCACATAAATTTTCAAACCTCACATAAATTTTCGTTCGGTTTCATCAAACCGATCCTAATTTCTTCAAACCCATGCTAAATTGCTCAAACCTCACATAAATTTTCGTTCGGATTCATCAAACCCATCCTAATTTCGTCAAACCCATGCTAATTTTGTCAAACCTCACATAAATTTTCAAACCTCACATAAATTTTCGTTCGGTTTCATCAAACCCATCCTAATTTCTTCATACCCATGCTAAATTGCTCAAACCTCACATAAATTTTCGTTCGGATTCATCAAACCCATCCTAATTTCGTCAAACCCATGCTAAATATGTCAAACCTCACATAAATTTTCAAACCACATAAATTTTCGTTCGGTTTCATCAATCCCATCCTAATTTCTTCAAACCCATGCTAAATTGCTCAAACCTCACATAAATTTTCGTTCGGATTCATCAAACCCATCCTAATTTCGTCAAACCCATGCTAAATATGTCAAACCTCACATAAATTTTCAAACCACATAAATTTTCGTTCGGTTTCATCAAACCCATCCTAATTTCTTCAAACCCATGCTAAATTGCTCAAACCTCAGATAAATTTTCAAACCACATAAATTTTCGTTCGGTTTCATCAAACCCATCCTAATTTCGTCAAACCCATGCTAAATATGTCAAACCTCACATAAATTTTCAAACCACATAAATTTTCGTTCGGTTTCATCAAACCCATCCTAATTTCGTCAAACCCATGCTAATTTTGTCAAACCTCACATAAATTTTCAAACCTCACATAAATTTTCGTTCGGTTTCATCAAACCCATAATAATTTCTTCAAACCCATGCTAAATTGCTCAAACCTCACATAAATTTTCGTTCGGATTCATCAAACCCATCCTAATTTCGTCAAACCCATGCTAAATATGTCAAACCTCACATAAATTTTCAAACCACATAAATTTTCGTTCGGTTTCATCAAACCCATCCTAATTTCTTCAAACCCATGCTAATTTGCTCAAACCTCAGATAAATTTTCAAACCTCATAAATTTTCGTTCGGATTCATCAAACCCATCCTAATTTCTTCAAACCCATGCTAAATTGCTCAAACCTCACATAAATTTTCAAACCACATAAATTTTCGTTCGGTTTCATCAAACCCATCCTAATTTCTTCAAACCCATGCTAAATTGCTCAAACCTCAGATACATTTTCAAACCACATAAATTTTCGTTCGGTTTCATCAAACCCATCCTAATTTCGTCAAACCCATGCTAAATATGTCAAACCTCATAAATTTTCAAACCACATAAATTTTCGTTCGGTTTCATCAAACCCATCCTAATTTCTTCAAACCCATGCTAAATTGCTCAAACCTCACATAAATTTTCAAACCACATAAATTTTCGTTCGGTTTCATCAAACCCATCCTAATTTCTTCAAACCCATGCTAAATTGCTCAAACCTCACATAAATTTTCGTTCGGTTTCATCAAACCCATCCTAATTTCGTCAAACCCATGCTAAATATGTCAAACCTCACATAAATTTTCAAACCACATAAATTTTCGTTCGGTTTCATCAAACCCATCCTAATTTCTTCAAACCCATGCTAATTTGCTCAAACCTCAGATAAATTTTCAAACCTCATAAATTTTCGTTCGGATTCATCAAACCCATCCTAATTTCATCAAACCCATGCTAAATATGTCAAACCTCACATAAATTTTCAAACCACATAAATTTTCGTTCGGTTTCATCAAACCCATCCTAATTTCTTCAAACCCATGCTAAATTGCTCAAACCTCAGATAAATTTTCAAACCTCACATAAATTTTCGTTCGGTTTCATCAAACCCATCCTAATTTCTTCAAACCCATGCTAAATTGCTCAAACCTCACATAAATTTTCGTTCGGATTCATCAAACCCATCCTAATTTCGTCAAACCCATGCTAAATATGTCAAACCTCACATAAATTTTCAAACCACATAAATTTTCGTTCGGTTTCATCAAACCCATCCTAATTTCTTCAAACCCATGCTAAATTGCTCAAACCTCACATAAATTTTCAAACCACATAAAATTTCGTTCGGTTTCATCAAACCCATCCTAATTTCTTCAAACCCATGCTAAATTGCTCAAACCTCAGATAAATTTTCAAACCACATAAATTTTCGTTCGGTTTCATCAAACCCATCCTAATTTCGTCAAACCCATGCTAAATATGTCAAACCTCACATAAATTTTCAAACCACATAAATTTTCGTTCGGTTTCATCAAACCCATCCTAATTTCTTCAAACCCATGCTAATTTGCTCAAACCTCAGATAAATTTTCAAACCTCATAAATTTTCGTTCGGATTCATCAAACCCATCCTAATTTCGTCAAACCCATGCTAATTTTGTCAAACCTCACATAAATTTTCAAACCTCACATAAATTTTCGTTCGGTTTCATCAAACCCATCCTAATTTCTTCAAACCCATGCTAAATTGCTCAAACCTCACATAAATTTTCGTTCGGATTCATCAAACCCATCCTAATTTCGTCAAACCCATGCTAAATATGTCAAACCTCACATAAAATTTCAAACCACATAAATTTTCGTTCGGATTCATCAAACCCATCCTAATTTCGTCAAACCCATGCTAAATATGTCAAACCTCACATAAATTTTCAAACCACATAAATTTTCGTTCGGTTTCATCAAACCCATCCTAATTTCTTCAAACCCATGCTAAATTGCTCAAACCTCACATAAATTTTCAAACCACATAAATTTTCGTTCGGTTTCATCAAACCCATCCTAATTTCTTCAAACCCATGCTAAATTGCTCAAACCTCAGATAAATTTTCAAACCACATAAATTTTCGTTCGGTTTCATCAAACCCATCCTAATTTCTTCAAACCCATGCTAAATTGCTCAAACCTCAGATAAATTTTCAAACCACATAAATTTTCGTTCGGTTTCATCAAACCCATCCTAATTTCGTCAAACCCATGCTAAATATGTCAAACCTCATAAATTTTCAAACCACATAAATTTTCGTTCGGTTTCATCAAACCCATCCTAATTTCTTCAAACCCATGCTAAATTGCTCAAACCTCACATAAATTTTCAAACCACACAAATTTTCGTTCGGTTTCATCAAACCCATCCTAATTTCTTCAAACCCATGCTAAATTGCTCAAACCTCAGATAAATTTTCAAACCACTTAAATTTTCGTTCGGTTTCATCAAACCCATCCTAATTTCGTCAAACCCATGCTAAATATGTCAAACCTCACATACATTTTCAAACCACATAAATTTTCGTTCGGTTTCATCAAACCCATCCTAATTTCTTCAAACCCATGCTAATTTGCTCAAACCTCAGATAAATTTTCAAACCTCATAAATTTTCGTTCGGATTCATCAAACCCATCCTAATTTCGTCAAACCCATGCTAATTTTGTCAAACCTCACATAAATTTTCAAACCTCACATAAATTTTCGTTCGGTTTCATCAAACCCATCCTAATTTCTTCAAACCCATGCTAAATTGCTCAAACCTCACATAAATTTTCGTTCGGATTCATCAAACCCATCCTAATTTCGTCAAACCCATGCTAAATATGTCAAACCTCACATAAATTTTCAAACCACATAAATTTTCGTTCGGTTTCATCAAACCCATCCTAATTTCTTCAAACCCATGCTAATTTGCTCAAACCTCAGATAAATTTTCAAACCTCATAAATTTTCGTTCGGATTCATCAAACCCATCCTAATTTCGTCAAACCCATGCTAATTTTGTCAAACCTCACATAAATTTTCAAACCTCACATAAATTTTCGTTCGGTTTCATCAAACCCATCCTAATTTCTTCAAACCCATGCTAAATTGCTCAAACCTCACATAAATTTTCGTTCGGATTCATCAAACCCATCCTAATTTCGTCAAACCCATGCTAATTTTGTCAAACCTCACATAAATTTTCAAACCTCACATAAATTTTCGTTCGGATTCATCAAACCCATCCTAATTTCGTCAAACCCATGCTAATTTTGTCAAACCTCACATAAATTTTCAAACCTCACATAAATTTTCGTTCGGTTTCATCAAGCCCATCCTAATTTCTTCAAACCCATGCTAAATTGCTCAAACCTCACATAAATTTTTGTTCGGATTCATCAAACCCATCCTAATTTCGTCAAACCCATGCTAAATATGTCAAACCTCACATAAATTTTCAAACCACATAAATTTTCGTTCGGTTTCATCAAACCCATCCTAATTTCTTCAAACCCATGCTAATTTGCTCAAACCTCAGATAAATTTTCAAACCTCATAAATTTTCGTTCGGATTCATCAAACCCATCCTAATTTCGTCAAACCCATGCTAATTTTGTCAAACCTCACATAAATTTTCAAACCTCACATAAATTTTCGTTCGGTTTCATCAAACCCATCCTAATTTCTTCAAACCCATGCTAAATTGCTCAAACCTCACATAAATTTTCGTTCGGATTCATCAAACCCATCCTAATTTCGTCAAACCCATGCTAAATATGTCAAACCTCACATAAATTTTCAAACCACATAAATTTTCGTTCGGTTTCATCAAACCCATCCTAATTTCTTCAAACCCATGCTAAATTGCTCAAACCTCAGATAAATTTTCAAACCACATAAATTTTCGTTCGGTTTCATCAAACCCATCCTAATTTCGTCAAACCCATGCTAAATATGTCAAACCTCACATAAATTTTCAAACCACATAAATTTTCGTTCGGTTTCATCAAACCCATCCTAATTTCTTCAAACCCATGCTAATTTGCTCAAACCTCAGATAAATTTTCAAACCTCATAAATTTTCGTTCGGATTCATCAAACCCATCCTAATTTCGTCAAACCCATGCTAATTTTGTCAAACCTCACATAAATTTTCAAACCTCACATAAATTTTCGTTCGGTTTCATCAAACCCATCCTAATTTCTTCAAACCCATGCTAAATTGCTCAAACCTCACATAAATTTTCGTTCGGATTCATCAAACCCATCCTAATTTCGTCAAACCCATGCTAATTTTGTCAAACCTCACATAAATTTTCAAACCTCACATAAATTTTCGTTCGGTTTCATCAAACCCATCCTAATTTCTTCAAACCCATGCTAAATTGCTCAAACCTCACATAAATTTTCGTTCGGATTCATCAAACCCATCCTAATTTCGTCAAACCCATGCTAAATATGTCAAACCTCACATAAATTTTCAAACCACATAAATTTTCGTTCGGTTTCATCAATCCCATCCTAATTTCTTCAAACCCATGCTAAATTGCTCAAACCTCACATAAATTTTCAAACCACATAAATTTTCGTTCGGTTTCATCAAACCCATCCTAATTTCTTCAAACCCATGCTAAATTGCTCAAACCTCAGATAAATTTTCAAACCACATAAATTTTCGTTCGGTTTCATCAAACCCATCCTAATTTCGTCAAACCCATGCTAAATATGTCAAACCTCACATAAATTTTCAAACCACATAAATTTTCGTTCGGTTTCATCAAACCCATCCTAATTTCTTCAAACCCATGCTAATTTGCTCAAACCTCAGATAAATTTTCAAACCTCATAAATTTTCGTTCGGATTCATCAAACCCATCTTAATTTCGTCAAACCCATGCTAATTTTGTCAAACCTCACATAAATTTTCAAACCTCACATAAATTTTCGTTCGGTTTCATCAAACCCATCCTAATTTCTTCAAACCCATGCTAAATTGCTCAAACCTCACATAAATTTTCGTTCGGATTCATCAAACCCATCCTAATTTCGTCAAACCCATGCTAAATATGTCAAACCTCACATAAATTTTCAAACCACATAAATTTTCGTTCGGTTTCATCAAACCCATCCTAATTTCTTCAAACCCATGCTAATTTGCTCAAACCTCAGATAAATTTTCAAACCTCATAAATTTTCGTTCGGATTCATCAAACCCATCCTAATTTCGTCAAACCCATGCTAATTTTGTCAAACCTCACATAAATTTTCAAACCTCACATAAATTTTCGTTCGGTTTCATCAAACCGATCCTAATTTCTTCAAACCCATGCTAAATTGCTCAAACCTCACATAAATTTTCGTTCGGATTCATCAAACCCATCCTAATTTCGTCAAACCCATGCTAATTTTGTCAAACCTCACATAAATTTTCAAACCTCACATAAATTTTCGTTCGGTTTCATCAAACCCATCCTAATTTCTTCATACCCATGCTAAATTGCTCAAACCTCACATAAATTTTCGTTCGGATTCATCAAACCCATCCTAATTTCGTCAAACCCATGCTAAATATGTCAAACCTCACATAAATTTTCAAACCACATAAATTTTCGTTCGGTTTCATCAATCCCATCCTAATTTCTTCAAACCCATGCTAAATTGCTCAAACCTCACATAAATTTTCGTTCGGATTCATCAAACCCATCCTAATTTCGTCAAACCCATGCTAAATATGTCAAACCTCACATAAATTTTCAAACCACATAAATTTTCGTTCGGTTTCATCAAACCCATCCTAATTTCTTCAAACCCATGCTAAATTGCTCAAACCTCAGATAAATTTTCAAACCACATAAATTTTCGTTCGGTTTCATCAAACCCATCCTAATTTCGTCAAACCCATGCTAAATATGTCAAACCTCACATAAATTTTCAAACCACATAAATTTTCGTTCGGTTTCATCAAACCCATCCTAATTTCGTCAAACCCATGCTAATTTTGTCAAACCTCACATAAATTTTCAAACCTCACATAAATTTTCGTTCGGTTTCATCAAACCCATAATAATTTCTTCAAACCCATGCTAAATTGCTCAAACCTCACATAAATTTTCGTTCGGATTCATCAAACCCATCCTAATTTCGTCAAACCCATGCTAAATATGTCAAACCTCACATAAATTTTCAAACCACATAAATTTTCGTTCGGTTTCATCAAACCCATCCTAATTTCTTCAAACCCATGCTAATTTGCTCAAACCTCAGATAAATTTTCAAACCTCATAAATTTTCGTTCGGATTCATCAAACCCATCCTAATTTCTTCAAACCCATGCTAAATTGCTCAAACCTCACATAAATTTTCAAACCACATAAATTTTCGTTCGGTTTCATCAAACCCATCCTAATTTCTTCAAACCCATGCTAAATTGCTCAAACCTCAGATAAATTTTCAAACCACATAAATTTTCGTTCGGTTTCATCAAACCCATCCTAATTTCGTCAAACCCATGCTAAATATGTCAAACCTCACATAAATTTTCAAACCACATAAATTTTCGTTCGGTTTCATCAAACCCATCCTAATTTCTTCAAACCCATGCTAAATTGCTCAAACCTCACATAAATTTTCAAACCACATAAATTTTCGTTCGGTTTCATCAAACCCATCCTAATTTCTTCAAACCCATGCTAAATTGCTCAAACCTCACATAAATTTTCGTTCGGTTTCATCAAACCCATCCTAATTTCGTCAAACCCATGCTAAATATGTCAAACCTCACATAAATTTTCAAACCACATAAATTTTCGTTCGGTTTCATCAAACCCATCCTAATTTCTTCAAACCCATGCTAATTTGCTCAAACCTCAGATAAATTTTCAAACCTCATAAATTTTCGTTCGGATTCATCAAACCCATCCTAATTTCATCAAACCCATGCTAAATATGTCAAACCTCACATAAATTTTCAAACCACATAAATTTTCGTTCGGTTTCATCAAACCCATCCTAATTTCTTCAAACCCATGCTAAATTGCTCAAACCTCAGATAAATTTTCAAACCTCACATAAATTTTCGTTCGGTTTCATCAAACCCATCCTAATTTCTTCAAACCCATGCTAAATTGCTCAAACCTCACATAAATTTTCGTTCGGATTCATCAAACCCATCCTAATTTCGTCAAACCCATGCTAAATATGTCAAACCTCACATAAATTTTCAAACCACATAAATTTTCGTTCGGTTTCATCAAACCCATCCTAATTTCTTCAAACCCATGCTAAATTGCTCAAACCTCACATAAATTTTCAAACCACATAAAATTTCGTTCGGTTTCATCAAACCCATCCTAATTTCTTCAAACCCATGCTAAATTGCTCAAACCTCAGATAAATTTTCAAACCACATAAATTTTCGTTCGGTTTCATCAAACCCATCCTAATTTCGTCAAACCCATGCTAAATATGTCAAACCTCACATAAATTTTCAAACCACATAAATTTTCGTTCGGTTTCATCAAACCCATCCTAATTTCTTCAAACCCATGCTAATTTGCTCAAACCTCAGATAAATTTTCAAACCTCATAAATTTTCGTTCGGATTCATCAAACCCATCCTAATTTCGTCAAACCCATGCTAATTTTGTCAAACCTCACATAAATTTTCAAACCTCACATAAATTTTCGTTCGGTTTCATCAAACCCATCCTAATTTCTTCAAACCCATGCTAAATTGCTCAAACCTCACATAAATTTTCGTTCGGATTCATCAAACCCATCCTAATTTCGTCAAACCCATGCTAAATATGTCAAACCTCACATAAAATTTCAAACCACATAAATTTTCGTTCGGATTCATCAAACCCATCCTAATTTCGTCAAACCCATGCTAAATATGTCAAACCTCACATAAATTTTCAAACCACATAAATTTTCGTTCGGTTTCATCAAACCCATCCTAATTTCTTCAAACCCATGCTAAATTGCTCAAACCTCACATAAATTTTCAAACCACATAAATTTTCGTTCGGTTTCATCAAACCCATCCTAATTTCTTCAAACCCATGCTAAATTGCTCAAACCTCAGATAAATTTTCAAACCACATAAATTTTCGTTCGGTTTCATCAAACCCATCCTAATTTCTTCAAACCCATGCTAAATTGCTCAAACCTCAGATAAATTTTCAAACCACATAAATTTTCGTTCGGTTTCATCAAACCCATCCTAAATTCGTCAAACCCATGCTAAATATGTCAAACCTCATAAATTTTCAAACCACATAAATTTTCGTTCGGTTTCATCAAACCCATCCTAATTTCTTCAAACCCATGCTAAATTGCTCAAACCTCACATAAATTTTCAAACCACACAAATTTTCGTTCGGTTTCATCAAACCCATCCTAATTTCTTCAAACCCATGCTAAATTGCTCAAACCTCAGATAAATTTTCAAACCACATAAATTTTCGTTCGGTTTCATCAAACCCATCCTAATTTCGTCAAACCCATGCTAAATATGTCAAACCTCACATACATTTTCAAACCACATAAATTTTCGTTCGGTTTCATCAAACCCATCCTAATTTCTTCAAACCCATGCTAATTTGCTCAAACCTCAGATAAATTTTCAAACCTCATAAATTTTCGTTCGGATTCATCAAACCCATCCTAATTTCGTCAAACCCATGCTAATTTTGTCAAACCTCACATAAATTTTCAAACCTCACATAAATTTTCGTTCGGTTTCATCAAACCCATCCTAATTTCTTCAAACCCATGCTAAATTGCTCAAACCTCACATAAATTTTCGTTCGGATTCATCAAACCCATCCTAATTTCGTCAAACCCATGCTAAATATGTCAAACCTCACATAAATTTTCAAACCACATAAATTTTCGTTCGGTTTCATCAAACCCATCCTAATTTCTTCAAACCCATGCTAATTTGCTCAAACCTCAGATAAATTTTCAAACCTCATAAATTTTCGTTCGGATTCATCAAACCCATCCTAATTTCGTCAAGCCCATGCTAATTTTGTCAAACCTCACATAAATTTTCAAACCTCACATAAATTTTCGTTCGGTTTCATCAAACCCATCCTAATTTCTTCAAACCCATGCTAAATTGCTCAAACCTCACATAAATTTTCGTTCGGATTCATCAAACCCATCCTAATTTCGTCAAACCCATGCTAATTTTGTCAAACCTCACATAAATTTTCAAACCTCACATAAATTTTCGTTCGGTTTCATCAAACCCATCCTAATTTCTTCAAACCCATACTAAATTGCTCAAACCTCACATAAATTTTCGTTCGGATTCATCAAACCCATCCTAATTTCGTCAAACCCATGCTAAATATGTCAAACCTCACATAAATTTTCAAACCACATAAATTTTCGTTCGGTTTCATCAAACCCATCCTAATTTCTTCAAACCCATGCTAAATTGCTCAAACCTCAGATAAATTTTCAAACCACATAAATTTTCGTTCGGTTTCATCTAACCCATCCTAATTTCGACAAACCCATGCTAAATATGTCAAACCTCACATAAATTTTCAAACCACATAAATTTTCGTTCGGTTTCATCAAACCCATCCTAATTTCTTCAAACCCATGCTAATTTGCTCAAACCTCAGATAAATTTTCAAACCTCATAAATTTTCGTTCGGATTCATCAAACCCATCCTAATTTCGTCAAACCCATGCTAATTTTGTCAAACCTCACATAAATTTTCAAACCTCACATAAATTTTCGTTCGGTTTCATCAAACCCATCCTAATTTCTTCAAACCCACGCTAAATTGCTCAAACCTCACATAAATTTTCAAACCACATAAATTTTCGTTCGGTTTCATCAAACCCATCCTAATTTCTTCAAACCCATGCTAAATTGCTCAAACCTCAGATAAATTTTCAAACCACATAAATTTTCGTTCGGTTTCATCAAACCCATCCTAATTTCGTCAAACCCATGCTAAATATGTCAAACCTCACATAAATTTTCAAACCACATAAATTTTCGTTCGGTTTCATCAAACCCATCCTAATTTCTTCAAACCCATGCTAAATTGCTCAAACCTCACATAAATTTTCGTTCGGATTCATCAAACCCATCCTAATTTCGTCAAACCCATGCTAAATATGTCAAACCTCACATAAATTTTCAAACCACATAAATTTTCGTTCGGTTTCATCAAACCCATCCTAATTTCTTCAAACCCATGCTAAATTGCTCAAACCTCAGATAAATTTTCAAACCACATACATTTTCGTTCGGTTTCATCAAACCCATCCTAATTTCTTCAAACCCATGCTAAATTGCTCAAACCTCAGATAAATTTTCAAACCACATAAATTTTCGTTCGGTTTCATCAAACCCATCCTAATTTCGTCAAACCCATGCTAAATATGTCAAACCTCACATAAATTTTCAAACCACATAAATTTTCGTTCGGTTTCATCAAACCCATCCTAATTTCTTCAAACCCATGCTAATTTGCTCAAACCTCAGATAAATTTTCAAACCTCATAAATTTTCGTTCGGATTCATCAAACCCATCCTAATTTCGTCAAACCCATGCTAATTTTGTCAAACCTCAGATAAATTTTCAAACCACATAAATTTTCGTTCGGTTTCATCAAACCCATCCTAATTTCGTCAAACCCATGCTAAATATGTCAAACCTCACATAAATTTTCAAACCACATAAATTTTCGTTCGGTTTCATCAAACCCATCCTAATTTCTTCAAACCCATGCTAAATTGCTCAAACCTCAGATAAATTTTCAAACCACATAAATTTTCGTTCGGTTTCATCAAACCCATCCTAATTTCGTCAAACCCATGCTAAATATGTCAAACCTCACATAAATTTTCAAACCACATAAATTTTCGTTCGGTTTCATCAAACCCATCCTAATTTCTTCAAACCCCTGCTAATTTTGTCAAACCTCAGATAAATTTTCAAACCACATAAATTTTCGTTCGGTTTCATCAAACCCATCCTAATTTCTTCAAACCCATGCTAAATTGCTCAAACCTCACATAAATTTTCAAACCACATAAATTTTCGTTCGGTTTCATCAAACCCATCCTAATTTCGTCAAACCCATGCTAAATATGTCAAACCTCACATAAATTTTCAAACCTCACATAAATTTTCGTTCGGTTTCATCAAACCCATCCTAATTTCTTCAAACCCATGCTAAATTGCTCAAACCTCACATAAATTTTCAAACCACATAAATTTTCGTTCGGTTTCATCAAACCCATCCTAATTTCTTCAAACCCATGCTAAATTGCTCAAACCTCAGATAAATTTTCAAACCACATAAATTTTCGTTCGGTTTCATCAAACCCATCCTAATTTCTTCAAACCCATGCTAAATTGCTCAAACCTCACATAAATTTTCAAACCACATAAATTTTCGTTCGGTTTCATCAAACCCATCCTAATTTCTTCAAACCCATGCTAAATTGCTCAAACCTCAGATAAATTTTCAAACCACATAAATTTTCGTTCGGTTTCATCAAACCCATCCTAATTTCGTCAAACCCATGCTAAATATGTCAAACCTCACATAAATTTTCAAACCACATAAATTTTCGTTCGGTTTCATCAAACCCATCCTAATTTCTTCAAACCCATGCTAAATTGCTCAAACCTCACATAAATTTTCAAACCACATAAATTTTCGTTCGGTTTCATCAAACCCATCCTAATTTCTTCAAACCCATGCTAAATTGCTCAAACCTCAGATAAATTTTCAAACCACATAAATTTTCGTTCGGTTTCATCAAACCCATCCTAATTTCTTCAAACCCATGCTAAATTGCTCAAACCTCACATAAATTTTCAAACCACATAAATTTTCGTTCGGTTTCATCAAACCCATCCTAATTTCTTCAAACCCATGCTAAATTGCTCAAACCTCAGATAAATTTTCAAACCACATAAATTTTCGTTCAGTTTCATCAAACCCATCCTAATTTCGTCAAACCCATGCTAAATATGTCAAACCTCACATAAATTTTCAAACCACATAAATTTTCGTTCGGTTTCATCAAACCCATCCTAATTTCTTCAAACCCATGCTAAATTGCTCAAACCTCACATAAATTTTCAAACCACATAAATTTTCGTTCGGTTTCATCAAACCCATCCTAATTTCGTCAAACCCATGCTAAATATGTCAAACCTCACATAAATTTTCAAACCTCACATAAATTTTCGTTCGGTTTCATCAAACCCATCCTAATTTCTTCAAACCCATGCTAAATTGCTCAAACCTCACATAAATTTTCAAACCACATAAATTTTCGTTCGGTTTCATCAAACCCATCCTAATTTCTTCAAACCCATGCTAAATTGCTCAAACCTCAGATAAATTTTCAAACCACATAAATTTTCGTTCATTTTCATCATACCCATCCTAATTTCTTCAAACCCATGCTAAATTGCTCAAACCTCACATAAATTTTCAAACCACATAAATTTTCGTTCGGTTTCATCAAACCCATCCTAATTTCTTCAAACCCATGCTAAATTGCTCAAACCTCACATAAATTTTCAAACCACATAAATTTTCGTTCGGTTTCATCAAACCCATCCTAATTTCGTCAAACCCATGCTAAATATGTCAAACCTCACATAAATTTTCAAACCTCACATAAATTTTCGTTCGGTTTCATCAAACCCATCCTAATTTCTTCAAACCCATGCTAAATTGCTCAAACCTCACATAAATTTTCAAACCACATAAATTTTCGTTCGGTTTCATCAAACCCATCCTAATTTCTTCAAACCCATGCTAAATTGCTCAAACCTCAGATAAATTTTCAAACCACATAAATTTTCGTTCGGTTTCATCAAACCCATCCTAATTTCTTCAAACCCATGCTAAATTGCTCAAACCTCACATAAATTTTCAAACCACATAAATTTTCGTTCGGTTTCATCAAACCCATCCTAATTTCTTCAAACCCATGCTAAATTGCTCAAACCTCAGATAAATTTTCAAACCACATAAATTTTCGTTCGGTTTCATCAAACCCATCCTAATTTCGTCAAACCCATGCTAAATATGTCAAACCTCACATAAATTTTCAAACCACATAAATTTTCGTTCGGTTTCATCAAACCCATCCTAATTTCTTCAAACCCATGCTAAATTGCTCAAACCTCACATAAATTTTCAAACCACATAAATTTTCGTTCGGTTTCATCAAACCCATCCTAATTTCTTCAAACCCATGCTAAATTGCTCAAACCTCAGATAAATTTTCAAACCACATAAATTTTCGTTCGGTTTCATCAAACCCATCCTAATTTCGTCAAACCCATGCTAAATATGTCAAACCTCACATAAATTTTCAAACCACATAAATTTTCGTTCGGTTTCATCAAACCCATCCTAATTTCTTCAAACCCATGCTAAATTGCTCAAACCTCACATAAATTTTCAAACCACATAAATTTTCGTTCGGTTTCATCAAACCCATCCTAATTTCGTCAAACCCATGCTAAATATGTCAAACCTCACATAAATTTTCAAACCTCACATAAATTTTCGTTCGGTTTCATCAAACCCATCCTAATTTCTTCAAACCCATGCTAAATTGCTCAAACCTCACATAAATTTTCAAACCACATAAATTTTCGTTCGGTTTCATCAAACCCATCCTAATTTCTTCAAACCCATGCTAAATTGCTCAAACCTCAGATAAATTTTCAAACCACATAAATTTTCGTTCGGTTTCATCAAACCCATCCTAATTTCTTCAAACCCATGCTAAATTGCTCAAACCTCACATAAATTTTCAAACCACATAAATTTTCGTTCGGTTTCATCAAACCCATCCTAATTTCTTCAAACCCATGCTAAATTGCTCAAACCTCAGATAAATTTTCAAACCACATAAATTTTCGTTCGGTTTCATCAAACCCATCCTAATTTCGTCAAACCCATGCTAAATATGTCAAACCTCACATAAATTTTCAAACCACATAAATTTTCGTTCGGTTTCATCAAACCCATCCTAATTTCTTCAAACCCATGCTAAATTGCTCAAACCTCACATAAATTTTCAAACCACATAAATTTTCGTTCGGTTTCATCAAACCCATCCTAATTTCTTCAAACCCATGCTAAATTGCTCAAACCTCAGATAAATTTTCAAACCACATAAATTTTCGTTCGGTTTCATCAAACCCATCCTAATTTCTTCAAACCCATGCTAAATTGCTCAAACCTCACATAAATTTTCAAACCACATAAATTTTCGTTCGGTTTCATCAAACCCATCCTAATTTCTTCAAACCCATGCTAAATTGCTCAAACCTCAGATAAATTTTCAAACCACATAAATTTTCGTTCAGTTTCATCAAACCCATCCTAATTTCGTCAAACCCATGCTAAATATGTCAAACCTCACATAAATTTTCAAACCACATAAATTTTCGTTCGGTTTCATCAAACCCATCCTAATTTCTTCAAACCCATGCTAAATTGCTCAAACCTCACATAAATTTTCAAACCACATAAATTTTCGTTCGGTTTCATCAAACCCATCCTAATTTCGTCAAACCCATGCTAAATATGTCAAACCTCACATAAATTTTCAAACCTCACATAAATTTTCGTTCGGTTTCATCAAACCCATCCTAATTTCTTCAAACCCATGCTAAATTGCTCAAACCTCACATAAATTTTCAAACCACATAAATTTTCGTTCGGTTTCATCAAACCCATCCTAATTTCTTCAAACCCATGCTAAATTGCTCAAACCTCAGATAAATTTTCAAACCACATAAATTTTCGTTCGGTTTCATCAAACCCATCCTAATTTCTTCAAACCCATGCTAAATTGCTCAAACCTCACATAAATTTTCAAACCACATAAATTTTCGTTCGGTTTCATCAAACCCATCCTAATTTCTTCAAACCCATGCTAAATTGCTCAAACCTCACATAAATTTTCAAACCACATAAATTTTCGTTCGGTTTCATCAAACCCATCCTAATTTCGTCAAACCCATGCTAAATATGTCAAACCTCACATAAATTTTCAAACCTCACATAAATTTTCGTTCGGTTTCATCAAACCCATCCTAATTTCTTCAAACCCATGCTAAATTGCTCAAACCTCACATAAATTTTCAAACCACATAAATTTTCGTTCGGTTTCATCAAACCCATCCTAATTTCTTCAAACCCATGCTAAATTGCTCAAACCTCAGATAAATTTTCAAACCACATAAATTTTCGTTCGGTTTCATCAAACCCATCCTAATTTCTTCAAACCCATGCTAAATTGCTCAAACCTCACATAAATTTTCAAACCACATAAATTTTCGTTCGGTTTCATCAAACCCATCCTAATTTCTTCAAACCCATGCTAAATTGCTCAAACCTCACATAAATTTTCAAACCACATAAATTTTCGTTCGGTTTCATCAAACCCATCCTAATTTCTTCAAACCCATGCTAAATTGCTCAAACCTCAGATAAATTTTCAAACCACATAAATTTTCGTTCGGTTTCATCAAACCCATCCTAATTTCTTCAAACCCATGCTAAATTGCTCAAACCTCACATAAATTTTCAAACCACATAAATTTTCGTTCGGTTTCATCAAACCCATCCTAATTTCTTCAAACCCATGCTAAATTGCTCAAACCTCACATAAATTTTCAAACCACATAAATTTTCGTTCGGTTTCATCAAACCCATCCTAATTTCTTCAAACCCATGCTAAATTGCTCAAACCTCAGATAAATTTTCAAACCACATAAATTTTCGTTCGGTTTCATCAAACCCATCCTAATTTCGTCAAACCCATGCTAAATATGTCAAACCTCACATAAATTTTCAAACCACATAAATTTTCGTTCGGTTTCATCAAACCCATCCTAATTTCTTCAAACCCATGCTAAATTGCTCAAACCTCACATAAATTTTCAAACCACATAAATTTTCGTTCGGTTTCATCAAACCCATCCTAATTTCTTCAAACCCATGCTAAATTGCTCAAACCTCACATAAATTTTCAAACCACATAAATTTTCGTTCGGTTTCATCAAACCCATCCTAATTTCTTCAAACCCATGCTAAATTGCTCAAACCTCAGATAAATTTTCAAACCACATAAATTTTCGTTCGGTTTCATCAAACCCATCCTAATTTCGTCAAACCCATGCTAAATATGTCAAACCTCACATAAATTTTCAAACCACATAAATTTTCGTTCGGTTTCATCAAACCCATCCTAATTTCTTCAAACCCATGCTAAATTGCTCAAACCTCACATAAATTTTCAAACCACATAAATTTTCGTTCGGTTTCATCAAACCCATCCTAATTTCTTCAAACCCATGCTAAATTGCTCAAACCTCAGATAAATTTTCAAACCACATAAATTTTCGTTCGGTTTCATCAAACCCATCCTAATTTCGTCAAACCCATGCTAAATATGTCAAACCTCACATAAATTTTCAAACCACATAAATTTTCGTTCGGTTTCATCAAACCCATCCTAATTTCTTCAAACCCATGCTAAATTGCTCAAACCTCACATAAATTTTCAAACCACATAAATTTTCGTTCGGTTTCATCAAACCCATCCTAATTTCGTCAAACCCATGCTAAATATGTCAAACCTCACATAAATTTTCAAACCTCACATAAATTTTCGTTCGGTTTCATCAAACCCATCCTAATTTCTTCAAACCCATGCTAAATTGCTCAAACCTCACATAAATTTTCAAACCACATAAATTTTCGTTCGGTTTCATCAAACCCATCCTAATTTCTTCAAACCCATGCTAAATTGCTCAAACCTCAGATAAATTTTCAAACCACATAAATTTTCGTTCGGTTTCATCAAACCCATCCTAATTTCTTCAAACCCATGCTAAATTGCTCAAACCTCACATAAATTTTCAAACCACATAAATTTTCGTTCGGTTTCATCAAACCCATCCTAATTTCTTCAAACCCATGCTAAATTGCTCAAACCTCAGATAAATTTTCAAACCACATAAATTTTCGTTCGGTTTCATCAAACCCATCCTAATTTCTTCAAACCCATGCTAAATTGCTCAAACCTCACATAAATTTTCAAACCACATAAATTTTCGTTCGGTTTCATCAAACCCATCCTAATTTCGTCAAACCCATGCTAAATATGTCAAACCTCACATAAATTTTCAAACCACATAAATTTTCGTTCGGTTTCATCAAACCCATCCTAATTTCTTCAAACCCATGCTAAATTGCTCAAACCTCAGATAAATTTTCAAACCACATAAATTTTCGTTCGGTTTCATCAAACCCATCCTAATTTCTTCAAACCCATGCTAAATTGCTCAAACCTCACATAAATTTTCAAACCACATAAATTTTCGTTCGGTTTCATCAAACCCATCCTAATTTCTTCAAACCCATGCTAAATTGCTCAAACCTCAGATAAATTTTCAAACCACATAAATTTTCGTTCAGTTTCATCAAACCCATCCTAATTTCGTCAAACCCATGCTAAATATGTCAAACCTCACATAAATTTTCAAACCACATAAATTTTCGTTCGGTTTCATCAAACCCATCCTAATTTCTTCAAACCCATGCTAAATTGCTCAAACCTCACATAAATTTTCAAACCACATAAATTTTCGTTCGGTTTCATCAAACCCATCCTAATTTCGTCAAACCCATGCTAAATATGTCAAACCTCACATAAATTTTCAAACCTCACATAAATTTTCGTTCGGTTTCATCAAACCCATCCTAATTTCTTCAAACCCATGCTAAATTGCTCAAACCTCACATAAATTTTCAAACCACATAAATTTTCGTTCGGTTTCATCAAACCCATCCTAATTTCTTCAAACCCATGCTAAATTGCTCAAACCTCAGATAAATTTTCAAACCACATAAATTTTCGTTCGGTTTCATCAAACCCATCCTAATTTCTTCAAACCCATGCTAAATTGCTCAAACCTCACATAAATTTTCAAACCACATAAATTTTCGTTCGGTTTCATCAAACCCATCCTAATTTCTTCAAACCCATGCTAAATTGCTCAAACCTCACATAAATTTTCAAACCACATAAATTTTCGTTCGGTTTCATCAAACCCATCCTAATTTCGTCAAACCCATGCTAAATATGTCAAACCTCACATAAATTTTCAAACCTCACATAAATTTTCGTTCGGTTTCATCAAACCCATCCTAATTTCTTCAAACCCATGCTAAATTGCTCAAACCTCACATAAATTTTCAAACCACATAAATTTTCGTTCGGTTTCATCAAACCCATCCTAATTTCTTCAAACCCATGCTAAATTGCTCAAACCTCAGATAAATTTTCAAACCACATAAATTTTCGTTCGGTTTCATCAAACCCATCCTAATTTCTTCAAACCCATGCTAAATTGCTCAAACCTCACATAAATTTTCAAACCACATAAATTTTCGTTCGGTTTCATCAAACCCATCCTAATTTCTTCAAACCCATGCTAAATTGCTCAAACCTCACATAAATTTTCAAACCACATAAATTTTCGTTCGGTTTCATCAAACCCATCCTAATTTCTTCAAACCCATGCTAAATTGCTCAAACCTCACATAAATTTTCGTTCGGTTTCATCAAACCCATCCTAATTTCGTCAAACCCATGCTAAATATGTCAAACCTCACATAAATTTTCAAACCACATAAATTTTCGTTCGGTTTCATCAAACCCATCCTAATTTCTTCAAACCCATGCTAATTTGCTCAAACCTCAGATAAATTTTCAAACCTCATAAATTTTCGTTCGGATTCATCAAACCCATCCTAATTTCATCAAACCCATGCTAAATATGTCAAACCTCACATAAATTTTCAAACCACATAAATTTTCGTTCGGTTTCATCAAACCCATCCTAATTTCTTCAAACCCATGCTAAATTGCTCAAACCTCAGATAAATTTTCAAACCTCACATAAATTTTCGTTCGGTTTCATCAAACCCATCCTAATTTCTTCAAACCCATGCTAAATTGCTCAAACCTCACATAAATTTTCAAACCACATAAAATTTCGTTCGGTTTCATCAAACCCATCCTAATTTCTTCAAACCCATGCTAAATTGCTCAAACCTCAGATAAATTTTCAAACCACATAAATTTTCGTTCGGTTTCATCAAACCCATCCTAATTTCGTCAAACCCATGCTAAATATGTCAAACCTCACATAAATTTTCAAACCACATAAATTTTCGTTCGGTTTCATCAAACCCATCCTAATTTCTTCAAACCCATGCTAATTTGCTCAAACCTCAGATAAATTTTCAAACCTCATAAATTTTCGTTCGGATTCATCAAACCCATCCTAATTTCGTCAAACCCATGCTAATTTTGTCAAACCTCACATAAATTTTCAAACCTCACATAAATTTTCGTTCGGTTTCATCAAACCCATCCTAATTTCTTCAAACCCATGCTAAATTGCTCAAACCTCACATAAATTTTCGTTCGGATTCATCAAACCCATCCTAATTTCGTCAAACCCATGCTAAATATGTCAAACCTCACATAAAATTTCAAACCACATAAATTTTCGTTCGGATTCATCAAACCCATCCTAATTTCGTCAAACCCATGCTAAATATGTCAAACCTCACATAAATTTTCAAACCACATAAATTTTCGTTCGGTTTCATCAAACCCATCCTAATTTCTTCAAACCCATGCTAAATTGCTCAAACCTCACATAAATTTTCAAACCACATAAATTTTCGTTCGGTTTCATCAAACCCATCCTAATTTCTTCAAACCCATGCTAAATTGCTCAAACCTCAGATAAATTTTCAAACCACATAAATTTTCGTTCGGTTTCATCAAACCCATCCTAATTTCTTCAAACCCATGCTAAATTGCTCAAACCTCAGATAAATTTTCAAACCACATAAATTTTCGTTCGGTTTCATCAAACCCATCCTAATTTCGTCAAACCCATGCTAAATATGTCAAACCTCATAAATTTTCAAACCACATAAATTTTCGTTCGGTTTCATCAAACCCATCCTAATTTCTTCAAACCCATGCTAAATTGCTCAAACCTCACATAAATTTTCAAACCACACAAATTTTCGTTCGGTTTCATCAAACCCATCCTAATTTCTTCAAACCCATGCTAAATTGCTCAAACCTCAGATAAATTTTCAAACCACATAAATTTTCGTTCGGTTTCATCAAACCCATCCTAATTTCGTCAAACCCATGCTAAATATGTCAAACCTCACATACATTTTCAAACCACATAAATTTTCGTTCGGTTTCATCAAACCCATCCTAATTTCTTCAAACCCATGCTAATTTGCTCAAACCTCAGATAAATTTTCAAACCTCATAAATTTTCGTTCGGATTCATCAAACCCATCCTAATTTCGTCAAACCCATGCTAATTTTGTCAAACCTCACATAAATTTTCAAACCTCACATAAATTTTCGTTCGGTTTCATCAAACCCATCCTAATTTCTTCAAACCCATGCTAAATTGCTCAAACCTCACATAAATTTTCGTTCGGATTCATCAAACCCATCCTAATTTCGTCAAACCCATGCTAAATATGTCAAACCTCACATAAATTTTCAAACCACATAAATTTTCGTTCGGTTTCATCAAACCCATCCTAATTTCTTCAAACCCATGCTAATTTGCTCAAACCTCAGATAAATTTTCAAACCTCATAAATTTTCGTTCGGATTCATCAAACCCATCCTAATTTCGTCAAACCCATGCTAAATTGCTCAAACCTCACATAAATTTTCAAACCACATAAATTTTCGTTCGGTTTCATCAAACCCATCCTAATTTCTTCAAACCCATGCTAAATTGCTCAAACCTCAGATAAATTTTCAAACCACATAAATTTTCGTTCGGTTTCATCAAACCCATCCTAATTTCTTCAAACCCATGCTAAATTGCTCAAACCTCAGATAAATTTTCAAACCACATAAATTTTCGTTCGGTTTCATCAAACCCATCCTAATTTCGTCAAACCCATGCTAAATATGTCAAACCTCACATAAATTTTCAAACCACATAAATTTTCGTTCGGTTTCATCAAACCCATCCTAATTTCTTCAAACCCATGCTAAATTGCTCAAACCTCACATAAATTTTCAAACCACATAAATTTTCGTTCGGTTTCATCAAACCCATCCTAATTTCTTCAAACCCATGCTAAATTGCTCAAACCTCAGATAAATTTTCAAACCACATAAATTTTCGTTCGGTTTCATCAAACCCATCCTAATTTCGTCAAACCCATGCTAAATATGTCAAACCTCACATAAATTTTCAAACCACATAAATTTTCGTTCGGTTTCATCAAACCCATCCTAATTTCTTCAAACCCATGCTAATTTGCTCAAACCTCAGATAAATTTTCAAACCTCATAAATTTTCGTTCGGATTCATCAAACCCATCCTAATTTCGTCAAACCCATGCTAATTTTGTCAAACCTCACATAAATTTTCAAACCTCACATAAATTTTCGTTCGGTTTCATCAAGCCCATCCTAATTTCTTCAAACCCATGCTAAATTGCTCAAACCTCACATAAATTTTTGTTCGGATTCATCAAACCCATCCTAATTTCGTCAAACCCATGCTAAATATGTCAAACCTCACATAAATTTTCAAACCACATAAATTTTCGTTCGGTTTCATCAAACCCATCCTAATTTCTTCAAACCCATGCTAATTTGCTCAAACCTCAGATAAATTTTCAAACCTCATAAATTTTCGTTCGGATTCATCAAACCCATCCTAATTTCGTCAAACCCATGCTAAATTGCTCAAACCTCACATAAATTTTCAAACCACATAAATTTTCGTTCGGTTTCATCAAACCCATCCTAATTTCTTCAAACCCATGCTAAATTGCTCAAACCTCAGATAAATTTTCAAACCACATAAATTTTCGTTCGGTTTCATCAAACCCATCCTAATTTCTTCAAACCCATGCTAAATTGCTCAAACCTCACATAAATTTTCAAACCACATAAATTTTCGTTCGGTTTCATCAAACCCATCCTAATTTCTTCAAACCCATGCTAAATTGCTCAAACCTCAGATAAATTTTCAAACCACATAAATTTTCGTTCGGTTTCATCAAACCCATCCTAATTTCGTCAAACCCATGCTAAATATGTCAAACCTCACATAAATTTTCAAACCACATAAATTTTCGTTCGGTTTCATCAATCCCATCCTAATTTCTTCAAACCCATGCTAAATTGCTCAAACCTCACATAAATTTTCGTTCGGATTCATCAAACCCATCCTAATTTCGTCAAACCCATGCTAAATATGTCAAACCTCACATAAATTTTCAAACCACATAAATTTTCGTTCGGTTTCATCAAACCCATCCTAATTTCTTCAAACCCATGCTAAATTGCTCAAACCTCAGATAAATTTTCAAACCACATAAATTTTCGTTCGGTTTCATCAAACCCATCCTAATTTCGTCAAACCCATGCTAAATATGTCAAACCTCACATAAATTTTCAAACCACATAAATTTTCGTTCGGTTTCATCAAACCCATCCTAATTTCGTCAAACCCATGCTAATTTTGTCAAACCTCACATAAATTTTCAAACCTCACATAAATTTTCGTTCGGTTTCATCAAACCCATAATAATTTCTTCAAACCCATGCTAAATTGCTCAAACCTCACATAAATTTTCGTTCGGATTCATCAAACCCATCCTAATTTCGTCAAACCCATGCTAAATATGTCAAACCTCACATAAATTTTCAAACCACATAAATTTTCGTTCGGTTTCATCAAACCCATCCTAATTTCTTCAAACCCATGCTAATTTGCTCAAACCTCAGATAAATTTTCAAACCTCATAAATTTTCGTTCGGATTCATCAAACCCATCCTAATTTCTTCAAACCCATGCTAAATTGCTCAAACCTCACATAAATTTTCAAACCACATAAATTTTCGTTCGGTTTCATCAAACCCATCCTAATTTCTTCAAACCCATGCTAAATTGCTCAAACCTCAGATAAATTTTCAAACCACATAAATTTTCGTTCGGTTTCATCAAACCCATCCTAATTTCGTCAAACCCATGCTAAATATGTCAAACCTCACATAAATTTTCAAACCACATAAATTTTCGTTCGGTTTCATCAAACCCATCCTAATTTCTTCAAACCCATGCTAAATTGCTCAAACCTCACATAAATTTTCAAACCACATAAATTTTCGTTCGGTTTCATCAAACCCATCCTAATTTCTTCAAACCCATGCTAAATTGCTCAAACCTCACATAAATTTTCGTTCGGTTTCATCAAACCCATCCTAATTTCGTCAAACCCATGCTAAATATGTCAAACCTCACATAAATTTTCAAACCACATAAATTTTCGTTCGGTTTCATCAAACCCATCCTAATTTCTTCAAACCCATGCTAATTTGCTCAAACCTCAGATAAATTTTCAAACCTCATAAATTTTCGTTCGGATTCATCAAACCCATCCTAATTTCATCAAACCCATGCTAAATATGTCAAACCTCACATAAATTTTCAAACCACATAAATTTTCGTTCGGTTTCATCAAACCCATCCTAATTTCTTCAAACCCATGCTAAATTGCTCAAACCTCAGATAAATTTTCAAACCTCACATAAATTTTCGTTCGGTTTCATCAAACCCATCCTAATTTCTTCAAACCCATGCTAAATTGCTCAAACCTCACATAAATTTTCGTTCGGATTCATCAAACCCATCCTAATTTCGTCAAACCCATGCTAAATATGTCAAACCTCACATAAATTTTCAAACCACATAAATTTTCGTTCGGTTTCATCAAACCCATCCTAATTTCTTCAAACCCATGCTAAATTGCTCAAACCTCACATAAATTTTCAAACCACATAAAATTTCGTTCGGTTTCATCAAACCCATCCTAATTTCTTCAAACCCATGCTAAATTGCTCAAACCTCAGATAAATTTTCAAACCACATAAATTTTCATTCGGTTTCATCAAACCCATCCTAATTTCGTCAAACCCATGCTAAATATGTCAAACCTCACATAAATTTTCAAACCACATAAATTTTCGTTCGGTTTCATCAAACCCATCCTAATTTCTTCAAACCCATGCTAATTTGCTCAAACCTCAGATAAATTTTCAAACCTCATAAATTTTCGTTCGGATTCATCAAACCCATCCTAATTTCGTCAAACCCATGCTAATTTTGTCAAACCTCACATAAATTTTCAAACCTCACATAAATTTTCGTTCGGTTTCATCAAACCCATCCTAATTTCTTCAAACCCATGCTAAATTGCTCAAACCTCACATAAATTTTCGTTCGGATTCATCAAACCCATCCTAATTTCGTCAAACCCATGCTAAATATGTCAAACCTCACATAAAATTTCAAACCACATAAATTTTCGTTCGGATTCATCAAACCCATCCTAATTTCGTCAAACCCATGCTAAATATGTCAAACCTCACATAAATTTTCAAACCACATAAATTTTCGTTCGGTTTCATCAAACCCATCCTAATTTCTTCAAACCCATGCTAAATTGCTCAAACCTCACATAAATTTTCAAACCACATAAATTTTCGTTCGGTTTCATCAAACCCATCCTAATTTCTTCAAACCCATGCTAAATTGCTCAAACCTCAGATAAATTTTCAAACCACATAAATTTTCGTTCGGTTTCATCAAACCCATCCTAATTTCTTCAAACCCATGCTAAATTGCTCAAACCTCAGATAAATTTTCAAACCACATAAATTTTCGTTCGGTTTCATCAAACCCATCCTAATTTCGTCAAACCCATGCTAAATATGTCAAACCTCATAAATTTTCAAACCACATAAATTTTCGTTCGGTTTCATCAAACCCATCCTAATTTCTTCAAACCCATGCTAAATTGCTCAAACCTCACATAAATTTTCAAACCACACAAATTTTCGTTCGGTTTCATCAAACCCATCCTAATTTCTTCAAACCCATGCTAAATTGCTCAAACCTCAGATAAATTTTCAAACCACATAAATTTTCGTTCGGTTTCATCAAACCCATCCTAATTTCGTCAAACCCATGCTAAATATGTCAAACCTCACATACATTTTCAAACCACATAAATTTTCGTTCGGTTTCATCAAACCCATCCTAATTTCTTCAAACCCATGCTAATTTGCTCAAACCTCAGATAAATTTTCAAACCTCATAAATTTTCGTTCGGATTCATCAAACCCATCCTAATTTCGTCAAACCCATGCTAATTTTGTCAAACCTCACATAAATTTTCAAACCTCACATAAATTTTCGTTCGGTTTCATCAAACCCATCCTAATTTCTTCAAACCCATGCTAAATTGCTCAAACCTCACATAAATTTTCGTTCGGATTCATCAAACCCATCCTAATTTCGTCAAACCCATGCTAAATATGTCAAACCTCACATAAATTTTCAAACCACATAAATTTTCGTTCGGTTTCATCAAACCCATCCTAATTTCTTCAAACCCATGCTAATTTGCTCAAACCTCAGATAAATTTTCAAACCTCATAAATTTTCGTTCGGATTCATCAAACCCATCCTAATTTCGTCAAACCCATGCTAAATTGCTCAAACCTCACATAAATTTTCAAACCACATAAATTTTCGTTCGGTTTCATCAAACCCATCCTAATTTCTTCAAACCCATGCTAAATTGCTCAAACCTCAGATAAATTTTCAAACCACATAAATTTTCGTTCGGTTTCATCAAACCCATCCTAATTTCTTCAAACCCATGCTAAATTGCTCAAACCTCAGATAAATTTTCAAACCACATAAATTTTCGTTCGGTTTCATCAAACCCATCCTAATTTCGTCAAACCCATGCTAAATATGTCAAACCTCACATAAATTTTCAAACCACATAAATTTTCGTTCGGTTTCATCAAACCCATCCTAATTTCTTCAAACCCATGCTAAATTGCTCAAACCTCACATAAATTTTCAAACCACATAAATTTTCGTTCGGTTTCATCAAACCCATCCTAATTTCTTCAAACCCATGCTAAATTGCTCAAACCTCAGATAAATTTTCAAACCACATAAATTTTCGTTCGGTTTCATCAAACCCATCCTAATTTCGTCAAACCCATGCTAAATATGTCAAACCTCACATAAATTTTCAAACCACATAAATTTTCGTTCGGTTTCATCAAACCCATCCTAATTTCTTCAAACCCATGCTAATTTGCTCAAACCTCAGATAAATTTTCAAACCTCATAAATTTTCGTTCGGATTCATCAAACCCATCCTAATTTCGTCAAACCCATGCTAATTTTGTCAAACCTCACATAAATTTTCAAACCTCACATAAATTTTCGTTCGGTTTCATCAAGCCCATCCTAATTTCTTCAAACCCATGCTAAATTGCTCAAACCTCACATAAATTTTTGTTCGGATTCATCAAACCCATCCTAATTTCGTCAAACCCATGCTAAATATGTCAAACCTCACATAAATTTTCAAACCACATAAATTTTCGTTCGGTTTCATCAAACCCATCCTAATTTCTTCAAACCCATGCTAATTTGCTCAAACCTCAGATAAATTTTCAAACCTCATAAATTTTCGTTCGGATTCATCAAACCCATCCTAATTTCGTCAAACCCATGCTAAATTGCTCAAACCTCACATAAATTTTCAAACCACATAAATTTTCGTTCGGTTTCATCAAACCCATCCTAATTTCTTCAAACCCATGCTAAATTGCTCAAACCTCAGATAAATTTTCAAACCACATAAATTTTCGTTCGGTTTCATCAAACCCATCCTAATTTCTTCAAACCCATGCTAAATTGCTCAAACCTCACATAAATTTTCAAACCACATAAATTTTCGTTCGGTTTCATCAAACCCATCCTAATTTCTTCAAACCCATGCTAAATTGCTCAAACCTCAGATAAATTTTCAAACCACATAAATTTTCGTTCGGTTTCATCAAACCCATCCTAATTTCGTCAAACCCATGCTAAATATGTCAAACCTCACATAAATTTTCAAACCACATAAATTTTCGTTCGGTTTCATCAAACCCATCCTAATTTCTTCAAACCCATGCTAAATTGCTCAAACCTCACATAAATTTTCAAACCACATAAATTTTCGTTCGGTTTCATCAAACCCATCCTAATTTCTTCAAACCCATGCTAAATTGCTCAAACCTCAGATAAATTTTCAAACCACATAAATTTTCGTTCGGTTTCATCAAACCCATCCTAATTTCGTCAAACCCATGCTAAATATGTCAAACCTCACATAAATTTTCAAACCACATAAATTTTCGTTCGGTTTCATCAAACCCATCCTAATTTCTTCAAACCCATGCTAAATTGCTCAAACCTCACATAAATTTTCAAACCACATAAATTTTCGTTCGGTTTCATCAAACCCATCCTAATTTCGTCAAACCCATGCTAAATATGTCAAACCTCACATAAATTTTCAAACCTCACATAAATTTTCGTTCGGTTTCATCAAACCCATCCTAATTTCTTCAAACCCATGCTAAATTGCTCAAACCTCACATAAATTTTCAAACCACATAAATTTTCGTTCGGTTTCATCAAACCCATCCTAATTTCTTCAAACCCATGCTAAATTGCTCAAACCTCAGATAAATTTTCAAACCACATAAATTTTCGTTCGGTTTCATCAAACCCATCCTAATTTCTTCAAACCCATGCTAAATTGCTCAAACCTCACATAAATTTTCAAACCACATAAATTTTCGTTCGGTTTCATCAAACCCATCCTAATTTCTTCAAACCCATGCTAAATTGCTCAATCCTCAGATAAATTTTCAAACCACATAAATTTTCGTTCGGTTTCATCAAACCCATCCTAATTTCGTCAAACCCATGCTAAATATGTCAAACCTCACATAAATTTTCAAACCACATAAATTTTCGTTCGGTTTCATCAAACCCATCCTAATTTCTTCAAACCCATGCTAAATTGCTCAAACCTCACATAAATTTTCAAACCACATAAATTTTCGTTCGGTTTCATCAAACCCATCCTAATTTCTTCAAACCCATGCTAAATTGCTCAAACCTCAGATAAATTTTCAAACCACATAAATTTTCGTTCGGTTTCATCAAACCCATCCTAATTTCTTCAAACCCATGCTAAATTGCTCAAACCTCACATAAATTTTCAAACCACATAAATTTTCGTTCGGTTTCATCAAACCCATCCTAATTTCTTCAAACCCATGCTAAATTGCTCAAACCTCAGATAAATTTTCAAACCACATAAATTTTCGTTCAGTTTCATCAAACCCATCCTAATTTCGTCAAACCCATGCTAAATATGTCAAACCTCACATAAATTTTCAAACCACATAAATTTTCGTTCGGTTTCATCAAACCCATCCTAATTTCTTCAAACCCATGCTAAATTGCTCAAACCTCACATAAATTTTCAAACCACATAAATTTTCGTTCGGTTTCATCAAACCCATCCTAATTTCGTCAAACCCATGCTAAATATGTCAAACCTCACATAAATTTTCAAACCTCACATAAATTTTCGTTCGGTTTCATCAAACCCATCCTAATTTCTTCAAACCCATGCTAAATTGCTCAAACCTCACATAAATTTTCAAACCACATAAATTTTCGTTCGGTTTCATCAAACCCATCCTAATTTCTTCAAACCCATGCTAAATTGCTCAAACCTCAGATAAATTTTCAAACCACATAAATTTTCGTTCGGTTTCATCAAACCCATCCTAATTTCTTCAAACCCATGCTAAATTGCTCAAACCTCACATAAATTTTCAAACCACATAAATTTTCGTTCGGTTTCATCAAACCCATCCTAATTTCTTCAAACCCATGCTAAATTGCTCAAACCTCACATAAATTTTCAAACCACATAAATTTTCGTTCGGTTTCATCAAACCCATCCTAATTTCGTCAAACCCATGCTAAATATGTCAAACCTCACATAAATTTTCAAACCTCACATAAATTTTCGTTCGGTTTCATCAAACCCATCCTAATTTCTTCAAACCCATGCTAAATTGCTCAAACCTCACATAAATTTTCAAACCACATAAATTTTCGTTCGGTTTCATCAAACCCATCCTAATTTCTTCAAACCCATGCTAAATTGCTCAAACCTCAGATAAATTTTCAAACCACATAAATTTTCGTTCGGTTTCATCAAACCCATCCTAATTTCTTCAAACCCATGCTAAATTGCTCAAACCTCACATAAATTTTCAAACCACATAAATTTTCGTTCGGTTTCATCAAACCCATCCTAATTTCTTCAAACCCATGCTAAATTGCTCAAACCTCACATAAATTTTCAAACCACATAAATTTTCGTTCGGTTTCATCAAACCCATCCTAATTTCGTCAAACCCATGCTAAATATGTCAAACCTCACATAAATTTTCAAACCACATAAATTTTCGTTCGGTTTCATCCAACCCATCCTAATTTCTTCAAACCCATGCTAAATTGCTCAAACCTCACATAAATTTTCGTTCGGATTCATCAAACCCATCCTAATTTCGTCAAACCCATGCTAAATATGTCAAACCTCACATAAATTTTCAAACCACATAAATTTTCGTTCGGTTTCATCAAACCCATCCTAATTTCTTCAAACCCATGCTAAATTGCTCAAACCTCACATAAATTTTCGTTCGGATTCATCAAACCCATCCTAATTTCGTCAAACCCATGCTAAATATGTCAAACCTCACATAAATTTTCAAACCACATAAATTTTCGTTCGGTTTCATCAAACCCATCCTAATTTCTTCAAACCCATGCTAAATATGTCAAACCTCACATAAATTTTCAAACCACATAAATTTTCGTTCGGTTTCATCAAACCCATCCTAATTTCTTCAAACCCATGCTAATTTGCTCAAACCTCAGATAAATTTTCAAACCTCATAAATTTTCGTTCGGATTCATCAAACCCATCCTAATTTCGTCAAACCCATGCTAATTTTGTCAAACCTCACATAAATTTTCAAACCTCACATAAATTTTCGTTCGGTTTCATCAAACCCATCCTAATTTCTTCAAACCCACGCTAAATTGCTCAAACCTCACATAAATTTTCAAACCACATAAATTTTCGTTCGGTTTCATCAAACCCATCCTAATTTCTTCAAACCCATGCTAAATTGCTCAAACCTCAGATAAATTTTCAAACCACATAAATTTTCGTTCGGTTTCATCAAACCCATCCTAATTTCGTCAAACCCATGCTAAATATGTCAAACCTCACATAAATTTTCAAACCACATAAATTTTCGTTCGGTTTCATCCAACCCATCCTAATTTCTTCAAACCCATGCTAAATTGCTCAAACCTCACATAAATTTTCGTTCGGATTCATCAAACCCATCCTAATTTCGTCAAACCCATGCTAAATATGTCAAACCTCACATAAATTTTCAAACCACATAAATTTTCGTTCGGTTTCATCAAACCCATCCTAATTTCTTCAAACCCATGCTAAATTGCTCAAACCTCAGATAAATTTTCAAACCACATAAATTTTCGTTCGGTTTCATCAAACCCATCCTAATTTCTTCAAACCCATGCTAAATTGCTCAAACCTCAGATAAATTTTCAAACCACATAAATTTTCGTTCGGTTTCATCAAACCCATCCTAATTTCGTCAAACCCATGCTAAATATGTCAAACCTCACATAAATTTTCAAACCACATAAATTTTCGTTCGGTTTTATCAAACCCATCCTAATTTCTTCAAACCCATGCTAATTTGCTCAAACCTCAGATAAATTTTCAAACCTCATAAATTTTCGTTCGGATTCATCAAACCCATCCTAATTTCGTCAAACCCATGCTAATTTTGTCAAACCTCAGATAAATTTTCAAACCACATAAATTTTCGTTCGGTTTCATCAAACCCATCCTAATTTCGTCAAACCCATGCTAAATATGTCAAACCTCACATAAATTTTCAAACCACATAAATTTTCGTTCGGTTTCATCAAACCCATCCTAATTTCTTCAAACCCATGCTAAATTGCTCAAACCTCACATAAATTTTCAAACCACATAAATTTTCGTTCGGTTTCATCAAACCCATCCTAATTTCTTCAAACCCATGCTAAATTGCTCAAACCTCAGATAAATTTTCAAACCACATAAATTTTCGTTCGGTTTCATCAAACCCATCCTAATTTCTTCAAACCCATGCTAAATTGCTCAAACCTCAGATAAATTTTCAAACCACATAAATTTTCGTTCGGTTTCATCAAACCCATCCTAATTTCGTCAAACCCATGCTAAATATGTCAAACCTCACATAAATTTTCAAACCACATAAATTTTCGTTCGGTTTCATCAAACCCATCCTAATTTCTTCAAACCCATGCTAAATTGCTCAAACCTCAGATAAATTTTCAAACCACATAAATTTTCGTTCGGTTTCATCAAACCCATCCTAATTTCGTCAAACCCATGCTAAATATGTCAAACCTCACATACATTTTCAAACCACATAAATTTTCGTTCGGTTTCATCAAACCCATCCTAATTTCTTCAAACCCATGCTAATTTGCTCAAACCTCAGATAAATTTTCAAACCTCATAAATTTTCGTTCGGATTCATCAAACCCATCCTAATTTCGTCAAACCCATGCTAATTTTGTCAAACCTCACATAAATTTTCGTTCGGTTTCATCAAACCCATCCTAATTTCTTCAAACCCATGCTAAATTGCTCAAACCTCACATAAATTTTCGTTCGGATTCATCAAACCCATCCTAATTTCGTCAAACCCATGCTAAATATGTCAAACCTCACATAAATTTTCAAACCACATAAATTTTCGTTCGGTTTCATCAAACCCATCCTAATTTCTTCAAACCCATGCTAAATTGCTCAAACCTCACATAAATTTTCAAACCACATAAATTTTCGTTCGGTTTCATCAAACCCATCCTAATTTCTTCAAACCCATGCTAAATTGCTCAAACCTCAGATAAATTTTCAAACCACATAAATTTTCGTTCGGTTTCATCAAACCCATCCTAATTTCTTCAAACCCATGCTAAATTGCTCAAACCTCAGATAAATTTTCAAACCACATAAATTTTCGTTCGGTTTCATCAAACCCATCCTAATTTCGTCAAACCCATGCTAAATATGTCAAACCTCACATAAATTTTCAAACCACATAAATTTTCGTTCGGTTTCATCAAACCCATCCTAATTTCTTCAAACCCATGCTAAATTGCTCAAACCTCACATAAATTTTCAAACCACATAAATTTTCGTTCGGTTTCATCAAACCCATCCTAATTTCTTCAAACCCATGCTAAATTGCTCAAACCTCAGATAAATTTTCAAACCACATAAATTTTCGTTCGGTTTCATCAAACCCATCCTAATTTCGTCAAACCCATGCTAAATATGTCAAACCTCACATAAATTTTCAAACCACATAAATTTTCGTTCGGTTTCATCAAACCCATCCTAATTTCTTCAAACCCATGCTAATTTGCTCAAACCTCAGATAAATTTTCAAACCTCATAAATTTTCGTTCGGATTCATCAAACCCATCCTAATTTCGTCAAACCCATGCTAATTTTGTCAAACCTCACATAAATTTTCAAACCTCACATAAATTTTCGTTCGGTTTCATCAAGCCCATCCTAATTTCTTCAAACCCATGCTAAATTGCTCAAACCTCACATAAATTTTTGTTCGGATTCATCAAACCCATCCTAATTTCGTCAAACCCATGCTAAATATGTCAAACCTCACATAAATTTTCAAACCACATAAATTTTCGTTCGGTTTCATCAAACCCATCCTAATTTCTTCAAACCCATGCTAATTTGCTCAAACCTCAGATAAATTTTCAAACCTCATAAATTTTCGTTCGGATTCATCAAACCCATCCTAATTTCGTCAAACCCATGCTAATTTTGTCAAACCTCACATAAATTTTCAAACCTCACATAAATTTTCGTTCGGTTTCATCAAACCCATCCTAATTTCTTCAAACCCATGCTAAATTGCTCAAACCTCACATAAATTTTCGTTCGGATTCATCAAACCCATCCTAATTTCGTCAAACCCATGCTAAATATGTCAAACCTCACATAAATTTTCAAACCACATAAATTTTCGTTCGGTTTCATCAATCCCATCCTAATTTCTTCAAACCCATGCTAAATTGCTCAAACCTCACATAAATTTTCAAACCACATAAATTTTCGTTCGGTTTCATCAAACCCATCCTAATTTCTTCAAACCCATGCTAAATTGCTCAAACCTCAGATAAATTTTCAAACCACATAAATTTTCGTTCGGTTTCATCAAACCCATCCTAATTTCGTCAAACCCATGCTAAATATGTCAAACCTCACATAAATTTTCAAACCACATAAATTTTCGTTCGGTTTCATCAAACCCATCCTAATTTCTTCAAACCCATGCTAATTTGCTCAAACCTCAGATAAATTTTCAAACCTCATAAATTTTCGTTCGGATTCATCAAACCCATCTTAATTTCGTCAAACCCATGCTAATTTTGTCAAACCTCACATAAATTTTCAAACCTCACATAAATTTTCGTTCGGTTTCATCAAACCCATCCTAATTTCTTCAAACCCATGCTAAATTGCTCAAACCTCACATAAATTTTCGTTCGGATTCATCAAACCCATCCTAATTTCGTCAAACCCATGCTAAATATGTCAAACCTCACATAAATTTTCAAACCACATAAATTTTCGTTCGGTTTCATCAAACCCATCCTAATTTCTTCAAACCCATGCTAATTTGCTCAAACCTCAGATAAATTTTCAAACCTCATAAATTTTCGTTCGGATTCATCAAACCCATCCTAATTTCGTCAAACCCATGCTAATTTTGTCAAACCTCACATAAATTTTCAAACCTCACATAAATTTTCGTTCGGTTTCATCAAACCGATCCTAATTTCTTCAAACCCATGCTAAATTGCTCAAACCTCACATAAATTTTCGTTCGGATTCATCAAACCCATCCTAATTTCGTCAAACCCATGCTAATTTTGTCAAACCTCACATAAATTTTCAAACCTCACATAAATTTTCGTTCGGTTTCATCAAACCCATCCTAATTTCTTCATACCCATGCTAAATTGCTCAAACCTCACATAAATTTTCGTTCGGATTCATCAAACCCATCCTAATTTCGTCAAACCCATGCTAAATATGTCAAACCTCACATAAATTTTCAAACCACATAAATTTTCGTTCGGTTTCATCAATCCCATCCTAATTTCTTCAAACCCATGCTAAATTGCTCAAACCTCACATAAATTTTCGTTCGGATTCATCAAACCCATCCTAATTTCGTCAAACCCATGCTAAATATGTCAAACCTCACATAAATTTTCAAACCACATAAATTTTCGTTCGGTTTCATCAAACCCATCCTAATTTCTTCAAACCCATGCTAAATTGCTCAAACCTCAGATAAATTTTCAAACCACATAAATTTTCGTTCGGTTTCATCAAACCCATCCTAATTTCGTCAAACCCATGCTAAATATGTCAAACCTCACATAAATTTTCAAACCACATAAATTTTCGTTCGGTTTCATCAAACCCATCCTAATTTCGTCAAACCCATGCTAATTTTGTCAAACCTCACATAAATTTTCAAACCTCACATAAATTTTCGTTCGGTTTCATCAAACCCATAATAATTTCTTCAAACCCATGCTAAATTGCTCAAACCTCACATAAATTTTCGTTCGGATTCATCAAACCCATCCTAATTTCGTCAAACCCATGCTAAATATGTCAAACCTCACATAAATTTTCAAACCACATAAATTTTCGTTCGGTTTCATCAAACCCATCCTAATTTCTTCAAACCCATGCTAATTTGCTCAAACCTCAGATAAATTTTCAAACCTCATAAATTTTCGTTCGGATTCATCAAACCCATCCTAATTTCTTCAAACCCATGCTAAATTGCTCAAACCTCACATAAATTTTCAAACCACATAAATTTTCGTTCGGTTTCATCAAACCCATCCTAATTTCTTCAAACCCATGCTAAATTGCTCAAACCTCAGATAAATTTTCAAACCACATAAATTTTCGTTCGGTTTCATCAAACCCATCCTAATTTCGTCAAACCCATGCTAAATATGTCAAACCTCACATAAATTTTCAAACCACATAAATTTTCGTTCGGTTTCATCAAACCCATCCTAATTTCTTCAAACCCATGCTAAATTGCTCAAACCTCACATAAATTTTCAAACCACATAAATTTTCGTTCGGTTTCATCAAACCCATCCTAATTTCTTCAAACCCATGCTAAATTGCTCAAACCTCACATAAATTTTCGTTCGGTTTCATCAAACCCATCCTAATTTCGTCAAACCCATGCTAAATATGTCAAACCTCACATAAATTTTCAAACCTCACATAAATTTTCGTTCGGTTTCATCAAACCCATCCTAATTTCTTCAAACCCACGCTAAATTGCTCAAACCTCACATAAATTTTCAAACCACATAAATTTTCGTTCGGTTTCATCAAACCCATCCTAATTTCTTCAAACCCATGCTAAATTGCTCAAACCTCAGATAAATTTTCAAACCACATAAATTTTCGTTCGGTTTCATCAAACCCATCCTAATTTCGTCAAACCCATGCTAAATATGTCAAACCTCACATAAATTTTCAAACCACATAAATTTTCGTTCGGTTTCATCCAACCCATCCTAATTTCTTCAAACCCATGCTAAATTGCTCAAACCTCACATAAATTTTCGTTCGGATTCATCAAACCCATCCTAATTTCGTCAAACCCATGCTAAATATGTCAAACCTCACATAAATTTTCAAACCACATAAATTTTCGTTCGGTTTCATCAAACCCATCCTAATTTCTTCAAACCCATGCTAAATTGCTCAAACCTCAGATAAATTTTCAAACCACATAAATTTTCGTTCGGTTTCATCAAACCCATCCTAATTTCTTCAAACCCATGCTAAATTGCTCAAACCTCAGATAAATTTTCAAACCACATAAATTTTCGTTCGGTTTCATCAAACCCATCCTAATTTCGTCAAACCCATGCTAAATATGTCAAACCTCACATAAATTTTCAAACCACATAAATTTTCGTTCGGTTTTATCAAACCCATCCTAATTTCTTCAAACCCATGCTAATTTGCTCAAACCTCAGATAAATTTTCAAACCTCATAAATTTTCGTTCGGATTCATCAAACCCATCCTAATTTCGTCAAACCCATGCTAATTTTGTCAAACCTCAGATAAATTTTCAAACCACATAAATTTTCGTTCGGTTTCATCAAACCCATCCTAATTTCGTCAAACCCATGCTAAATATGTCAAACCTCACATAAATTTTCAAACCACATAAATTTTCGTTCGGTTTCATCAAACCCATCCTAATTTCTTCAAACCCATGCTAAATTGCTCAAACCTCACATAAATTTTCAAACCACATAAATTTTCGTTCGGTTTCATCAAACCCATCCTAATTTCTTCAAACCCATGCTAAATTGCTCAAACCTCAGATAAATTTTCAAACCACATAAATTTTCGTTCGGTTTCATCAAACCCATCCTAATTTCTTCAAACCCATGCTAAATTGCTCAAACCTCAGATAAATTTTCAAACCACATAAATTTTCGTTCGGTTTCATCAAACCCATCCTAATTTCGTCAAACCCATGCTAAATATGTCAAACCTCACATAAATTTTCAAACCACATAAATTTTCGTTCGGTTTCATCAAACCCATCCTAATTTCTTCAAACCCATGCTAAATTGCTCAAACCTCAGATAAATTTTCAAACCACATAAATTTTCGTTCGGTTTCATCAAACCCATCCTAATTTCGTCAAACCCATGCTAAATATGTCAAACCTCACATACATTTTCAAACCACATAAATTTTCGTTCGGTTTCATCAAACCCATCCTAATTTCTTCAAACCCATGCTAATTTGCTCAAACCTCAGATAAATTTTCAAACCTCATAAATTTTCGTTCGGATTCATCAAACCCATCCTAATTTCGTCAAACCCATGCTAATTTTGTCAAACCTCACATAAATTTTCGTTCGGTTTCATCAAACCCATCCTAATTTCTTCAAACCCATGCTAAATTGCTCAAACCTCACATAAATTTTCGTTCGGATTCATCAAACCCATCCTAATTTCGTCAAACCCATGCTAAATATGTCAAACCTCACATAAATTTTCAAACCACATAAATTTTCGTTCGGTTTCATCAAACCCATCCTAATTTCTTCAAACCCATGCTAAATTGCTCAAACCTCACATAAATTTTCAAACCACATAAATTTTCGTTCGGTTTCATCAAACCCATCCTAATTTCTTCAAACCCATGCTAAATTGCTCAAACCTCAGATAAATTTTCAAACCACATAAATTTTCGTTCGGTTTCATCAAACCCATCCTAATTTCTTCAAACCCATGCTAAATTGCTCAAACCTCAGATAAATTTTCAAACCACATAAATTTTCGTTCGGTTTCATCAAACCCATCCTAATTTCGTCAAACCCATGCTAAATATGTCAAACCTCACATAAATTTTCAAACCACATAAATTTTCGTTCGGTTTCATCAAACCCATCCTAATTTCTTCAAACCCATGCTAAATTGCTCAAACCTCACATAAATTTTCAAACCACATAAATTTTCGTTCGGTTTCATCAAACCCATCCTAATTTCTTCAAACCCATGCTAAATTGCTCAAACCTCAGATAAATTTTCAAACCACATAAATTTTCGTTCGGTTTCATCAAACCCATCCTAATTTCGTCAAACCCATGCTAAATATGTCAAACCTCACATAAATTTTCAAACCACATAAATTTTCGTTCGGTTTCATCAAACCCATCCTAATTTCTTCAAACCCATGCTAATTTGCTCAAACCTCAGATAAATTTTCAAACCTCATAAATTTTCGTTCGGATTCATCAAACCCATCCTAATTTCGTCAAACCCATGCTAATTTTGTCAAACCTCACATAAATTTTCAAACCTCACATAAATTTTCGTTCGGTTTCATCAAGCCCATCCTAATTTCTTCAAACCCATGCTAAATTGCTCAAACCTCACATAAATTTTTGTTCGGATTCATCAAACCCATCCTAATTTCGTCAAACCCATGCTAAATATGTCAAACCTCACATAAATTTTCAAACCACATAAATTTTCGTTCGGTTTCATCAAACCCATCCTAATTTCTTCAAACCCATGCTAATTTGCTCAAACCTCAGATAAATTTTCAAACCTCATAAATTTTCGTTCGGATTCATCAAACCCATCCTAATTTCGTCAAACCCATGCTAATTTTGTCAAACCTCACATAAATTTTCAAACCTCACATAAATTTTCGTTCGGTTTCATCAAACCCATCCTAATTTCTTCAAACCCATGCTAAATTGCTCAAACCTCACATAAATTTTCGTTCGGATTCATCAAACCCATCCTAATTTCGTCAAACCCATGCTAAATATGTCAAACCTCACATAAATTTTCAAACCACATAAATTTTCGTTCGGTTTCATCAATCCCATCCTAATTTCTTCAAACCCATGCTAAATTGCTCAAACCTCACATAAATTTTCAAACCACATAAATTTTCGTTCGGTTTCATCAAACCCATCCTAATTTCTTCAAACCCATGCTAAATTGCTCAAACCTCAGATAAATTTTCAAACCACATAAATTTTCGTTCGGTTTCATCAAACCCATCCTAATTTCGTCAAACCCATGCTAAATATGTCAAACCTCACATAAATTTTCAAACCACATAAATTTTCGTTCGGTTTCATCAAACCCATCCTAATTTCTTCAAACCCATGCTAATTTGCTCAAACCTCAGATAAATTTTCAAACCTCATAAATTTTCGTTCGGATTCATCAAACCCATCTTAATTTCGTCAAACCCATGCTAATTTTGTCAAACCTCACATAAATTTTCAAACCTCACATAAATTTTCGTTCGGTTTCATCAAACCCATCCTAATTTCTTCAAACCCATGCTAAATTGCTCAAACCTCACATAAATTTTCGTTCGGATTCATCAAACCCATCCTAATTTCGTCAAACCCATGCTAAATATGTCAAACCTCACATAAATTTTCAAACCACATAAATTTTCGTTCGGTTTCATCAAACCCATCCTAATTTCTTCAAACCCATGCTAATTTGCTCAAACCTCAGATAAATTTTCAAACCTCATAAATTTTCGTTCGGATTCATCAAACCCATCCTAATTTCGTCAAACCCATGCTAATTTTGTCAAACCTCACATAAATTTTCAAACCTCACATAAATTTTCGTTCGGTTTCATCAAACCGATCCTAATTTCTTCAAACCCATGCTAAATTGCTCAAACCTCACATAAATTTTCGTTCGGATTCATCAAACCCATCCTAATTTCGTCAAACCCATGCTAATTTTGTCAAACCTCACATAAATTTTCAAACCTCACATAAATTTTCGTTCGGTTTCATCAAACCCATCCTAATTTCTTCATACCCATGCTAAATTGCTCAAACCTCACATAAATTTTCGTTCGGATTCATCAAACCCATCCTAATTTCGTCAAACCCATGCTAAATATGTCAAACCTCACATAAATTTTCAAACCACATAAATTTTCGTTCGGTTTCATCAATCCCATCCTAATTTCTTCAAACCCATGCTAAATTGCTCAAACCTCACATAAATTTTCGTTCGGATTCATCAAACCCATCCTAATTTCGTCAAACCCATGCTAAATATGTCAAACCTCACATAAATTTTCAAACCACATAAATTTTCGTTCGGTTTCATCAAACCCATCCTAATTTCTTCAAACCCATGCTAAATTGCTCAAACCTCAGATAAATTTTCAAACCACATAAATTTTCGTTCGGTTTCATCAAACCCATCCTAATTTCGTCAAACCCATGCTAAATATGTCAAACCTCACATAAATTTTCAAACCACATAAATTTTCGTTCGGTTTCATCAAACCCATCCTAATTTCGTCAAACCCATGCTAATTTTGTCAAACCTCACATAAATTTTCAAACCTCACATAAATTTTCGTTCGGTTTCATCAAACCCATAATAATTTCTTCAAACCCATGCTAAATTGCTCAAACCTCACATAAATTTTCGTTCGGATTCATCAAACCCATCCTAATTTCGTCAAACCCATGCTAAATATGTCAAACCTCACATAAATTTTCAAACCACATAAATTTTCGTTCGGTTTCATCAAACCCATCCTAATTTCTTCAAACCCATGCTAATTTGCTCAAACCTCAGATAAATTTTCAAACCTCATAAATTTTCGTTCGGATTCATCAAACCCATCCTAATTTCTTCAAACCCATGCTAAATTGCTCAAACCTCACATAAATTTTCAAACCACATAAATTTTCGTTCGGTTTCATCAAACCCATCCTAATTTCTTCAAACCCATGCTAAATTGCTCAAACCTCAGATAAATTTTCAAACCACATAAATTTTCGTTCGGTTTCATCAAACCCATCCTAATTTCGTCAAACCCATGCTAAATATGTCAAACCTCACATAAATTTTCAAACCACATAAATTTTCGTTCGGTTTCATCAAACCCATCCTAATTTCTTCAAACCCATGCTAAATTGCTCAAACCTCACATAAATTTTCAAACCACATAAATTTTCGTTCGGTTTCATCAAACCCATCCTAATTTCTTCAAACCCATGCTAAATTGCTCAAACCTCACATAAATTTTCGTTCGGTTTCATCAAACCCATCCTAATTTCGTCAAACCCATGCTAAATATGTCAAACCTCACATAAATTTTCAAACCACATAAATTTTCGTTCGGTTTCATCAAACCCATCCTAATTTCTTCAAACCCATGCTAATTTGCTCAAACCTCAGATAAATTTTCAAACCTCATAAATTTTCGTTCGGATTCATCAAACCCATCCTAATTTCATCAAACCCATGCTAAATATGTCAAACCTCACATAAATTTTCAAACCACATAAATTTTCGTTCGGTTTCATCAAACCCATCCTAATTTCTTCAAACCCATGCTAAATTGCTCAAACCTCAGATAAATTTTCAAACCTCACATAAATTTTCGTTCGGTTTCATCAAACCCATCCTAATTTCTTCAAACCCATGCTAAATTGCTCAAACCTCACATAAATTTTCGTTCGGATTCATCAAACCCATCCTAATTTCGTCAAACCCATGCTAAATATGTCAAACCTCACATAAATTTTCAAACCACATAAATTTTCGTTCGGTTTCATCAAACCCATCCTAATTTCTTCAAACCCATGCTAAATTGCTCAAACCTCACATAAATTTTCAAACCACATAAAATTTCGTTCGGTTTCATCAAACCCATCCTAATTTCTTCAAACCCATGCTAAATTGCTCAAACCTCAGATAAATTTTCAAACCACATAAATTTTCGTTCGGTTTCATCAAACCCATCCTAATTTCGTCAAACCCATGCTAAATATGTCAAACCTCACATAAATTTTCAAACCACATAAATTTTCGTTCGGTTTCATCAAACCCATCCTAATTTCTTCAAACCCATGCTAATTTGCTCAAACCTCAGATAAATTTTCAAACCTCATAAATTTTCGTTCGGATTCATCAAACCCATCCTAATTTCGTCAAACCCATGCTAATTTTGTCAAACCTCACATAAATTTTCAAACCTCACATAAATTTTCGTTCGGTTTCATCAAACCCATCCTAATTTCTTCAAACCCATGCTAAATTGCTCAAACCTCACATAAATTTTCGTTCGGATTCATCAAACCCATCCTAATTTCGTCAAACCCATGCTAAATATGTCAAACCTCACATAAAATTTCAAACCACATAAATTTTCGTTCGGATTCATCAAACCCATCCTAATTTCGTCAAACCCATGCTAAATATGTCAAACCTCACATAAATTTTCAAACCACATAAATTTTCGTTCGGTTTCATCAAACCCATCCTAATTTCTTCAAACCCATGCTAAATTGCTCAAACCTCACATAAATTTTCAAACCACATAAATTTTCGTTCGGTTTCATCAAACCCATCCTAATTTCTTCAAACCCATGCTAAATTGCTCAAACTTCAGATAAATTTTCAAACCACATAAATTTTCGTTCGGTTTCATCAAACCCATCCTAATTTCTTCAAACCCATGCTAAATTGCTCAAACCTCAGATAAATTTTCAAACCACATAAATTTTCGTTCGGTTTCATCAAACCCATCCTAATTTCGTCAAACCCATGCTAAATATGTCAAACCTCATAAATTTTCAAACCACATAAATTTTCGTTCGGTTTCATCAAACCCATCCTAATTTCTTCAAACCCATGCTAAATTGCTCAAACCTCACATAAATTTTCAAACCACACAAATTTTCGTTCGGTTTCATCAAACCCATCCTAATTTCTTCAAACCCATGCTAAATTGCTCAAACCTCAGATAAATTTTCAAACCACTTAAATTTTCGTTCGGTTTCATCAAACCCATCCTAATTTCGTCAAACCCATGCTAAATATGTCAAACCTCACATACATTTTCAAACCACATAAATTTTCGTTCGGTTTCATCAAACCCATCCTAATTTCTTCAAACCCATGCTAATTTGCTCAAACCTCAGATAAATTTTCAAACCTCATAAATTTTCGTTCGGATTCATCAAACCCATCCTAATTTCGTCAAACCCATGCTAATTTTGTCAAACCTCACATAAATTTTCAAACCTCACATAAATTTTCGTTCGGTTTCATCAAACCCATCCTAATTTCTTCAAACCCATGCTAAATTGCTCAAACCTCACATAAATTTTCGTTCGGATTCATCAAACCCATCCTAATTTCGTCAAACCCATGCTAAATATGTCAAACCTCACATAAATTTTCAAACCACATAAATTTTCGTTCGGTTTCATCAAACCCATCCTAATTTCTTCAAACCCATGCTAATTTGCTCAAACCTCAGATAAATTTTCAAACCTCATAAATTTTCGTTCGGATTCATCAAACCCATCCTAATTTCGTCAAACCCATGCTAATTTTGTCAAACCTCACATAAATTTTCAAACCTCACATAAATTTTCGTTCGGTTTCATCAAACCCATCCTAATTTCTTCAAACCCATGCTAAATTGCTCAAACCTCACATAAATTTTCGTTCGGATTCATCAAACCCATCCTAATTTCGTCAAACCCATGCTAATTTTGTCAAACCTCACATAAATTTTCAAACCTCACATAAATTTTCGTTCGGTTTCATCAAACCCATCCTAATTTCTTCAAACCCATACTAAATTGCTCAAACCTCACATAAATTTTCGTTCGGATTCATCAAACCCATCCTAATTTCGTCAAACCCATGCTAAATATGTCAAACCTCACATAAATTTTCAAACCACATAAATTTTCGTTCGGTTTCATCAAACCCATCCTAATTTCTTCAAACCCATGCTAAATTGCTCAAACCTCAGATAAATTTTCAAACCACATAAATTTTCGTTCGGTTTCATCTAACCCATCCTAATTTCGACAAACCCATGCTAAATATGTCAAACCTCACATAAATTTTCAAACCACATAAATTTTCGTTCGGTTTCATCAAACCCATCCTAATTTCTTCAAACCCATGCTAATTTGCTCAAACCTCAGATAAATTTTCAAACCTCATAAATTTTCGTTCGGATTCATCAAACCCATCCTAATTTCGTCAAACCCATGCTAATTTTGTCAAACCTCACATAAATTTTCAAACCTCACATAAATTTTCGTTCGGTTTCATCAAACCCATCCTAATTTCTTCAAACCCACGCTAAATTGCTCAAACCTCACATAAATTTTCAAACCACATAAATTTTCGTTCGGTTTCATCAAACCCATCCTAATTTCTTCAAACCCATGCTAAATTGCTCAAACCTCAGATAAATTTTCAAACCACATAAATTTTCGTTCGGTTTCATCAAACCCATCCTAATTTCGTCAAACCCATGCTAAATATGTCAAACCTCACATAAATTTTCAAACCACATAAATTTTCGTTCGGTTTCATCAAACCCATCCTAATTTCTTCAAACCCATGCTAAATTGCTCAAACCTCACATAAATTTTCGTTCGGATTCATCAAACCCATCCTAATTTCGTCAAACCCATGCTAAATATGTCAAACCTCACATAAATTTTCAAACCACATAAATTTTCGTTCGGTTTCATCAAACCCATCCTAATTTCTTCAAACCCATGCTAAATTGCTCAAACCTCAGATAAATTTTCAAACCACATAAATTTTCGTTCGGTTTCATCAAACCCATCCTAATTTCTTCAAACCCATGCTAAATTGCTCAAACCTCAGATAAATTTTCAAACCACATAAATTTTCGTTCGGTTTCATCAAACCCATCCTAATTTCGTCAAACCCATGCTAAATATGTCAAACCTCACATAAATTTTCAAACCACATAAATTTTCGTTCGGTTTCATCAAACCCATCCTAATTTCTTCAAACCCATGCTAATTTGCTCAAACCTCAGATAAATTTTCAAACCTCATAAATTTTCGTTCGGATTCATCAAACCCATCCTAATTTCGTCAAACCCATGCTAATTTTGTCAAACCTCAGATAAATTTTCAAACCACATAAATTTTCGTTCGGTTTCATCAAACCCATCCTAATTTCGTCAAACCCATGCTAAATATGTCAAACCTCACATAAATTTTCAAACCACATAAATTTTCGTTCGGTTTCATCAAACCCATCCTAATTTCTTCAAACCCATGCTAAATTGCTCAAACCTCAGATAAATTTTCAAACCACATAAATTTTCGTTCGGTTTCATCAAACCCATCCTAATTTCGTCAAACCCATGCTAAATATGTCAAACCTCACATAAATTTTCAAACCACATAAATTTTCGTTCGGTTTCATCAAACCCATCCTAATTTCTTCAAACCCCTGCTAATTTGCTCAAACCTCAGATAAATTTTCAAACCTCATAAATTTTCGTTCGGATTCATCAAACCCATCCTAATTTCGTCAAACCCATGCTAATTTTGTCAAACCTCAGATAAATTTTCAAACCACATAAATTTTCGTTCGGTTTCATCAAACCCATCCTAATTTCTTCAAACCCATGCTAAATTGCTCAAACCTCACATAAATTTTCAAACCACATAAATTTTCGTTCGGTTTCATCAAACCCATCCTAATTTCGTCAAACCCATGCTAAATATGTCAAACCTCACATAAATTTTCAAACCTCACATAAATTTTCGTTCGGTTTCATCAAACCCATCCTAATTTCTTCAAACCCATGCTAAATTGCTCAAACCTCACATAAATTTTCAAACCACATAAATTTTCGTTCGGTTTCATCAAACCCATCCTAATTTCTTCAAACCCATGCTAAATTGCTCAAACCTCAGATAAATTTTCAAACCACATAAATTTTCGTTCGGTTTCATCAAACCCATCCTAATTTCTTCAAACCCATGCTAAATTGCTCAAACCTCACATAAATTTTCAAACCACATAAATTTTCGTTCGGTTTCATCAAACCCATCCTAATTTCTTCAAACCCATGCTAAATTGCTCAAACCTCAGATAAATTTTCAAACCACATAAATTTTCGTTCGGTTTCATCAAACCCATCCTAATTTCGTCAAACCCATGCTAAATATGTCAAACCTCACATAAATTTTCAAACCACATAAATTTTCGTTCGGTTTCATCAAACCCATCCTAATTTCTTCAAACCCATGCTAAATTGCTCAAACCTCACATAAATTTTCAAACCACATAAATTTTCGTTCGGTTTCATCAAACCCATCCTAATTTCTTCAAACCCATGCTAAATTGCTCAAACCTCAGATAAATTTTCAAACCACATAAATTTTCGTTCGGTTTCATCAAACCCATCCTAATTTCTTCAAACCCATGCTAAATTGCTCAAACCTCACATAAATTTTCAAACCACATAAATTTTCGTTCGGTTTCATCAAACCCATCCTAATTTCTTCAAACCCATGCTAAATTGCTCAAACCTCAGATAAATTTTCAAACCACATAAATTTTCGTTCAGTTTCATCAAACCCATCCTAATTTCGTCAAACCCATGCTAAATATGTCAAACCTCACATAAATTTTCAAACCACATAAATTTTCGTTCGGTTTCATCAAACCCATCCTAATTTCTTCAAACCCATGCTAAATTGCTCAAACCTCACATAAATTTTCAAACCACATAAATTTTCGTTCGGTTTCATCAAACCCATCCTAATTTCGTCAAACCCATGCTAAATATGTCAAACCTCACATAAATTTTCAAACCTCACATAAATTTTCGTTCGGTTTCATCAAACCCATCCTAATTTCTTCAAACCCATGCTAAATTGCTCAAACCTCACATAAATTTTCAAACCACATAAATTTTCGTTCGGTTTCATCAAACCCATCCTAATTTCTTCAAACCCATGCTAAATTGCTCAAACCTCAGATAAATTTTCAAACCACATAAATTTTCGTTCATTTTCATCATACCCATCCTAATTTCTTCAAACCCATGCTAAATTGCTCAAACCTCACATAAATTTTCAAACCACATAAATTTTCGTTCGGTTTCATCAAACCCATCCTAATTTCTTCAAACCCATGCTAAATTGCTCAAACCTCACATAAATTTTCAAACCACATAAATTTTCGTTCGGTTTCATCAAACCCATCCTAATTTCGTCAAACCCATGCTAAATATGTCAAACCTCACATAAATTTTCAAACCTCACATAAATTTTCGTTCGGTTTCATCAAACCCATCCTAATTTCTTCAAACCCATGCTAAATTGCTCAAACCTCACATAAATTTTCAAACCACATAAATTTTCGTTCGGTTTCATCAAACCCATCCTAATTTCTTCAAACCCATGCTAAATTGCTCAAACCTCAGATAAATTTTCAAACCACATAAATTTTCGTTCGGTTTCATCAAACCCATCCTAATTTCTTCAAACCCATGCTAAATTGCTCAAACCTCACATAAATTTTCAAACCACATAAATTTTCGTTCGGTTTCATCAAACCCATCCTAATTTCTTCAAACCCATGCTAAATTGCTCAAACCTCAGATAAATTTTCAAACCACATAAATTTTCGTTCGGTTTCATCAAACCCATCCTAATTTCGTCAAACCCATGCTAAATATGTCAAACCTCACATAAATTTTCAAACCACATAAATTTTCGTTCGGTTTCATCAAACCCATCCTAATTTCTTCAAACCCATGCTAAATTGCTCAAACCTCACATAAATTTTCAAACCACATAAATTTTCGTTCGGTTTCATCAAACCCATCCTAATTTCTTCAAACCCATGCTAAATTGCTCAAACCTCAGATAAATTTTCAAACCACATAAATTTTCGTTCGGTTTCATCAAACCCATCCTAATTTCGTCAAACCCATGCTAAATATGTCAAACCTCACATAAATTTTCAAACCACATAAATTTTCGTTCGGTTTCATCAAACCCATCCTAATTTCTTCAAACCCATGCTAAATTGCTCAAACCTCACATAAATTTTCAAACCACATAAATTTTCGTTCGGTTTCATCAAACCCATCCTAATTTCGTCAAACCCATGCTAAATATGTCAAACCTCACATAAATTTTCAAACCTCACATAAATTTTCGTTCGGTTTCATCAAACCCATCCTAATTTCTTCAAACCCATGCTAAATTGCTCAAACCTCACATAAATTTTCAAACCACATAAATTTTCGTTCGGTTTCATCAAACCCATCCTAATTTCTTCAAACCCATGCTAAATTGCTCAAACCTCAGATAAATTTTCAAACCACATAAATTTTCGTTCGGTTTCATCAAACCCATCCTAATTTCTTCAAACCCATGCTAAATTGCTCAAACCTCACATAAATTTTCAAACCACATAAATTTTCGTTCGGTTTCATCAAACCCATCCTAATTTCTTCAAACCCATGCTAAATTGCTCAAACCTCAGATAAATTTTCAAACCACATAAATTTTCGTTCGGTTTCATCAAACCCATCCTAATTTCGTCAAACCCATGCTAAATATGTCAAACCTCACATAAATTTTCAAACCACATAAATTTTCGTTCGGTTTCATCAAACCCATCCTAATTTCTTCAAACCCATGCTAAATTGCTCAAACCTCACATAAATTTTCAAACCACATAAATTTTCGTTCGGTTTCATCAAACCCATCCTAATTTCTTCAAACCCATGCTAAATTGCTCAAACCTCAGATAAATTTTCAAACCACATAAATTTTCGTTCGGTTTCATCAAACCCATCCTAATTTCTTCAAACCCATGCTAAATTGCTCAAACCTCACATAAATTTTCAAACCACATAAATTTTCGTTCGGTTTCATCAAACCCATCCTAATTTCTTCAAACCCATGCTAAATTGCTCAAACCTCAGATAAATTTTCAAACCACATAAATTTTCGTTCAGTTTCATCAAACCCATCCTAATTTCGTCAAACCCATGCTAAATATGTCAAACCTCACATAAATTTTCAAACCACATAAATTTTCGTTCGGTTTCATCAAACCCATCCTAATTTCTTCAAACCCATGCTAAATTGCTCAAACCTCACATAAATTTTCAAACCACATAAATTTTCGTTCGGTTTCATCAAACCCATCCTAATTTCGTCAAACCCATGCTAAATATGTCAAACCTCACATAAATTTTCAAACCTCACATAAATTTTCGTTCGGTTTCATCAAACCCATCCTAATTTCTTCAAACCCATGCTAAATTGCTCAAACCTCACATAAATTTTCAAACCACATAAATTTTCGTTCGGTTTCATCAAACCCATCCTAATTTCTTCAAACCCATGCTAAATTGCTCAAACCTCAGATAAATTTTCAAACCACATAAATTTTCGTTCGGTTTCATCAAACCCATCCTAATTTCTTCAAACCCATGCTAAATTGCTCAAACCTCACATAAATTTTCAAACCACATAAATTTTCGTTCGGTTTCATCAAACCCATCCTAATTTCTTCAAACCCATGCTAAATTGCTCAAACCTCACATAAATTTTCAAACCACATAAATTTTCGTTCGGTTTCATCAAACCCATCCTAATTTCGTCAAACCCATGCTAAATATGTCAAACCTCACATAAATTTTCAAACCTCACATAAATTTTCGTTCGGTTTCATCAAACCCATCCTAATTTCTTCAAACCCATGCTAAATTGCTCAAACCTCACATAAATTTTCAAACCACATAAATTTTCGTTCGGTTTCATCAAACCCATCCTAATTTCTTCAAACCCATGCTAAATTGCTCAAACCTCAGATAAATTTTCAAACCACATAAATTTTCGTTCGGTTTCATCAAACCCATCCTAATTTCTTCAAACCCATGCTAAATTGCTCAAACCTCACATAAATTTTCAAACCACATAAATTTTCGTTCGGTTTCATCAAACCCATCCTAATTTCTTCAAACCCATGCTAAATTGCTCAAACCTCACATAAATTTTCAAACCACATAAATTTTCGTTCGGTTTCATCAAACCCATCCTAATTTCTTCAAACCCATGCTAAATTGCTCAAACCTCAGATAAATTTTCAAACCACATAAATTTTCGTTCGGTTTCATCAAACCCATCCTAATTTCTTCAAACCCATGCTAAATTGCTCAAACCTCACATAAATTTTCAAACCACATAAATTTTCGTTCGGTTTCATCAAACCCATCCTAATTTCTTCAAACCCATGCTAAATTGCTCAAACCTCACATAAATTTTCAAACCACATAAATTTTCGTTCGGTTTCATCAAACCCATCCTAATTTCTTCAAACCCATGCTAAATTGCTCAAACCTCAGATAAATTTTCAAACCACATAAATTTTCGTTCGGTTTCATCAAACCCATCCTAATTTCGTCAAACCCATGCTAAATATGTCAAACCTCACATAAATTTTCAAACCACATAAATTTTCGTTCGGTTTCATCAAACCCATCCTAATTTCTTCAAACCCATGCTAAATTGCTCAAACCTCACATAAATTTTCAAACCACATAAATTTTCGTTCGGTTTCATCAAACCCATCCTAATTTCTTCAAACCCATGCTAAATTGCTCAAACCTCACATAAATTTTCAAACCACATAAATTTTCGTTCGGTTTCATCAAACCCATCCTAATTTCTTCAAACCCATGCTAAATTGCTCAAACCTCAGATAAATTTTCAAACCACATAAATTTTCGTTCGGTTTCATCAAACCCATCCTAATTTCGTCAAACCCATGCTAAATATGTCAAACCTCACATAAATTTTCAAACCACATAAATTTTCGTTCGGTTTCATCAAACCCATCCTAATTTCTTCAAACCCATGCTAAATTGCTCAAACCTCACATAAATTTTCAAACCACATAAATTTTCGTTCGGTTTCATCAAACCCATCCTAATTTCTTCAAACCCATGCTAAATTGCTCAAACCTCAGATAAATTTTCAAACCACATAAATTTTCGTTCGGTTTCATCAAACCCATCCTAATTTCGTCAAACCCATGCTAAATATGTCAAACCTCACATAAATTTTCAAACCACATAAATTTTCGTTCGGTTTCATCAAACCCATCCTAATTTCTTCAAACCCATGCTAAATTGCTCAAACCTCACATAAATTTTCAAACCACATAAATTTTCGTTCGGTTTCATCAAACCCATCCTAATTTCGTCAAACCCATGCTAAATATGTCAAACCTCACATAAATTTTCAAACCTCACATAAATTTTCGTTCGGTTTCATCAAACCCATCCTAATTTCTTCAAACCCATGCTAAATTGCTCAAACCTCACATAAATTTTCAAACCACATAAATTTTCGTTCGGTTTCATCAAACCCATCCTAATTTCTTCAAACCCATGCTAAATTGCTCAAACCTCAGATAAATTTTCAAACCACATAAATTTTCGTTCGGTTTCATCAAACCCATCCTAATTTCTTCAAACCCATGCTAAATTGCTCAAACCTCACATAAATTTTCAAACCACATAAATTTTCGTTCGGTTTCATCAAACCCATCCTAATTTCTTCAAACCCATGCTAAATTGCTCAAACCTCAGATAAATTTTCAAACCACATAAATTTTCGTTCGGTTTCATCAAACCCATCCTAATTTCTTCAAACCCATGCTAAATTGCTCAAACCTCACATAAATTTTCAAACCACATAAATTTTCGTTCGGTTTCATCAAACCCATCCTAATTTCGTCAAACCCATGCTAAATATGTCAAACCTCACATAAATTTTCAAACCACATAAATTTTCGTTCGGTTTCATCAAACCCATCCTAATTTCTTCAAACCCATGCTAAATTGCTCAAACCTCAGATAAATTTTCAAACCACATAAATTTTCGTTCGGTTTCATCAAACCCATCCTAATTTCTTCAAACCCATGCTAAATTGCTCAAACCTCACATAAATTTTCAAACCACATAAATTTTCGTTCGGTTTCATCAAACCCATCCTAATTTCTTCAAACCCATGCTAAATTGCTCAAACCTCAGATAAATTTTCAAACCACATAAATTTTCGTTCAGTTTCATCAAACCCATCCTAATTTCGTCAAACCCATGCTAAATATGTCAAACCTCACATAAATTTTCAAACCACATAAATTTTCGTTCGGTTTCATCAAACCCATCCTAATTTCTTCAAACCCATGCTAAATTGCTCAAACCTCACATAAATTTTCAAACCACATAAATTTTCGTTCGGTTTCATCAAACCCATCCTAATTTCGTCAAACCCATGCTAAATATGTCAAACCTCACATAAATTTTCAAACCTCACATAAATTTTCGTTCGGTTTCATCAAACCCATCCTAATTTCTTCAAACCCATGCTAAATTGCTCAAACCTCACATAAATTTTCAAACCACATAAATTTTCGTTCGGTTTCATCAAACCCATCCTAATTTCTTCAAACCCATGCTAAATTGCTCAAACCTCAGATAAATTTTCAAACCACATAAATTTTCGTTCGGTTTCATCAAACCCATCCTAATTTCTTCAAACCCATGCTAAATTGCTCAAACCTCACATAAATTTTCAAACCACATAAATTTTCGTTCGGTTTCATCAAACCCATCCTAATTTCTTCAAACCCATGCTAAATTGCTCAAACCTCACATAAATTTTCAAACCACATAAATTTTCGTTCGGTTTCATCAAACCCATCCTAATTTCGTCAAACCCATGCTAAATATGTCAAACCTCACATAAATTTTCAAACCTCACATAAATTTTCGTTCGGTTTCATCAAACCCATCCTAATTTCTTCAAACCCATGCTAAATTGCTCAAACCTCACATAAATTTTCAAACCACATAAATTTTCGTTCGGTTTCATCAAACCCATCCTAATTTCTTCAAACCCATGCTAAATTGCTCAAACCTCAGATAAATTTTCAAACCACATAAATTTTCGTTCGGTTTCATCAAACCCATCCTAATTTCTTCAAACCCATGCTAAATTGCTCAAACCTCACATAAATTTTCAAACCACATAAATTTTCGTTCGGTTTCATCAAACCCATCCTAATTTCTTCAAACCCATGCTAAATTGCTCAAACCTCAGATAAATTTTCAAACCACATAAATTTTCGTTCGGTTTCATCAAACCCATCCTAATTTCGTCAAACCCATGCTAAATATGTCAAACCTCACATAAATTTTCAAACCACATAAATTTTCGTTCGGTTTCATCAAACCCATCCTAATTTCTTCAAACCCATGCTAAATTGCTCAAACCTCACATAAATTTTCAAACCACATAAATTTTCGTTCGGTTTCATCAAACCCATCCTAATTTCGTCAAACCCATGCTAAATATGTCAAACCTCACATAAATTTTCAAACCTCACATAAATTTTCGTTCGGTTTCATCAAACCCATCCTAATTTCTTCAAACCCATGCTAAATTGCTCAAACCTCACATAAATTTTCAAACCACATAAATTTTCGTTCGGTTTCATCAAACCCATCCTAATTTCTTCAAACCCATGCTAAATTGCTCAAACCTCAGATAAATTTTCAAACCACATAAATTTTCGTTCGGTTTCATCAAACCCATCCTAATTTCTTCAAACCCATGCTAAATTGCTCAAACCTCACATAAATTTTCAAACCACATAAATTTTCGTTCGGTTTCATCAAACCCATCCTAATTTCTTCAAACCCATGCTAAATTGCTCAAACCTCAGATAAATTTTCAAACCACATAAATTTTCGTTCGGTTTCATCAAACCCATCCTAATTTCGTCAAACCCATGCTAAATATGTCAAACCTCACATAAATTTTCAAACCACATAAATTTTCGTTCGGTTTCATCAAACCCATCCTAATTTCTTCAAACCCATGCTAAATTGCTCAAACCTCACATAAATTTTCAAACCACATAAATTTTCGTTCGGTTTCATCAAACCCATCCTAATTTCTTCAAACCCATGCTAAATTGCTCAAACCTCAGATAAATTTTCAAACCACATAAATTTTCGTTCGGTTTCATCAAACCCATCCTAATTTCTTCAAACCCATGCTAAATTGCTCAAACCTCACATAAATTTTCAAACCACATAAATTTTCGTTCGGTTTCATCAAACCCATCCTAATTTCTTCAAACCCATGCTAAATTGCTCAAACCTCAGATAAATTTTCAAACCACATAAATTTTCGTTCAGTTTCATCAAACCCATCCTAATTTCGTCAAACCCATGCTAAATATGTCAAACCTCACATAAATTTTCAAACCACATAAATTTTCGTTCGGTTTCATCAAACCCATCCTAATTTCTTCAAACCCATGCTAAATTGCTCAAACCTCACATAAATTTTCAAACCACATAAATTTTCGTTCGGTTTCATCAAACCCATCCTAATTTCGTCAAACCCATGCTAAATATGTCAAACCTCACATAAATTTTCAAACCTCACATAAATTTTCGTTCGGTTTCATCAAACCCATCCTAATTTCTTCAAACCCATGCTAAATTGCTCAAACCTCACATAAATTTTCAAACCACATAAATTTTCGTTCGGTTTCATCAAACCCATCCTAATTTCTTCAAACCCATGCTAAATTGCTCAAACCTCACATAAATTTTCAAACCACATAAATTTTCGTTCGGTTTCATCAAACCCATCCTAATTTCGTCAAACCCATGCTAAATATGTCAAACCTCACATAAATTTTCAAACCTCACATAAATTTTCGTTCGGTTTCATCAAACCCATCCTAATTTCGTCAAACCCATGCTAAATATGTCAAACCTCACATAAATTTTCAAACCACATAAATTTTCGTTCGGTTTCATCAAACCCATCCTAATTTCTTCAAACCCATGCTAATTTGCTCAAACCTCAGATAAATTTTCAAACCTCATAAATTTTCGTTCGGATTCATCAAACCCATCCTAATTTCGTCAAACCCATGCTAAATATGTCAAACCTCACATAAATTTTCAAACCACATAAATTTTCGTTCGGTTTCATCAAACCCATCCTAATTTCTTCAAACCCATGCTAAATTGCTCAAACCTCAGATAAATTTTCAAACCTCACATAAATTTTCGTTCGGTTTCATCAAACCCATCCTAATTTCTTCAAACCCATGCTAAATTGCTCAAACCTCACATAAATTTTCGTTCGGATTCATCAAACCCATCCTAATTTCGTCAAACCCATGCTAAATATGTCAAACCTCACATAAATTTTCAAACCACATAAATTTTCGTTCGGTTTCATCAAACCCATCCTAATTTCTTCAAACCCATGCTAAATTGCTCAAACCTCACATAAATTTTCAAACCACATAAATTTTCGTTCGGTTTCATCAAACCCATCCTAATTTCTTCAAACCCATGCTAAATTGCTCAAACCTCAGATAAATTTTCAAACCACATAAATTTTCGTTCGGTTTCATCAAACCCATCCTAATTTCGTCAAACCCATGCTAAATATGTCAAACCTCACATAAATTTTCAAACCACATAAATTTTCGTTCGGTTTCATCAAACCCATCCTAATTTCTTCAAACCCATGCTAATTTGCTCAAACCTCAGATAAATTTTCAAACCTCATAAATTTTCGTTCGGATTCATCAAACCCATCCTAATTTCGTCAAACCCATGCTAATTTTGTCAAACCTCACATAAATTTTCAAACCTCACTTAAATTTTCGTTCGGTTTCATCAAACCCATCCTAATTTCTTCAAACCCATGCTAAATTGCTCAAACCTCACATAAATTTTCGTTCGGATTCATCAAACCCATCCTAATTTCGTCAAACCCATGCTAAATATGTCAAACCTCACATAAAATTTCAAACCACATAAATTTTCGTTCGGATTCATCAAACCCATCCTAATTTCGTCAAACCCATGCTAAATATGTCAAACCTCACATAAATTTTCAAACCACATAAATTTTCGTTCGGTTTCATCAAACCCATCCTAATTTCTTCAAACCCATGCTAAATTGCTCAAACCTCACATAAATTTTCAAACCACATAAATTTTCGTTCGGTTTCATCAAACCCATCCTAATTTCTTCAAACCCATGCTAAATTGCTCAAACCTCAGATAAATTTTCAAACCACATAAATTTTCGTTCGGTTTCATCAAACCCATCCTAATTTCTTCAAACCCATGCTAAATTGCTCAAACCTCAGATACATTTTCAAACCACATAAATTTTCGTTCGGTTTCATCAAACCCATCCTAATTTCGTCAAACCCATGCTAAATATGTCAAACCTCATAAATTTTCAAACCACATAAATTTTCGTTCGGTTTCATCAAACCCATCCTAATTTCTTCAAACCCATGCTAAATTGCTCAAACCTCACATAAATTTTCAAACCACATAAATTTTCGTTCGGTTTCATCAAACCCATCCTAATTTCTTCAAACCCATGCTAAATTGCTCAAACCTCAGATAAATTTTCAAACCACATAAATTTTCGTTCGGTTTCATCAAACCCATCCTAATTTCGTCAAACCCATGCTAAATATGTCAAACCTCACATAAATTTTCAAACCACATAAATTTTCGTTCGGTTTCATCAAACCCATCCTAATTTCTTCAAACCCATGCTAAATTGCTCAAACCTCAGATAAATTTTCAAACCACATAAATTTTCGTTCGGTTTCATCAAACCCATCCTAATTTCTTCAAACCCATGCTAAATTGCTCAAACATCAGATAAATTTTCAAACCACATAAATTTTCGTTCGGTTTCATCAAACCCATCCTAATTTCGTCAAACCCATGCCAAATATGTCAAACCTCACATAAATTTTCAAACCACATAAATTTTCGTTCGGTTTCATCAAACCCATCCTAATTTCTTCAAACCCATGCTAAATTGCTCAAACCTCAGATAAATTTTCAAACCACATAAATTTTCGTTCGGTTTCATCAAACCCATCCTAATTTCTTCAAACCCATGCTAAATTGCTCAAACCTCACATAAATTTTCAAACCACATAAATTTTCGTTCGGTTTCATCAAACCCATCCTAATTTCTTCAAACCCATGCTAAATTGCTCAAACCTCAGATAAATTTTCAAACCACATAAATTTTCGTTCGGTTTCATCAAACCCATCCTAATTTCGTCAAACCCATGCTAAATATGTCAAACCTCACATAAATTTTCAAACCACATAAATTTTCGTTCGGTTTCATCAAACCCATCCTAATTTCTTCAAACCCATGCTAAATTGCTCAAACCTCAGATAAATTTTCAAACCACATAAATTTTCGTTCGGTTTCATCAAACCCATCCTAATTTCGTCAAACCCATGCTAAATATGTCAAACCTCACATAAATTTTCAAACCACATAAATTTTCGTTCGGTTTCATCAAACCCATCCTAATTTCTTCAAACCCATGCTAAATTGCTCAAACCTCAGATAAATTTTCAAACCACATAAATTTTCGTTCGGTTTCATCAAACCCATCCTAATTTCGTCAAACCCATGCTAAATATGTCAAACCTCTCATAAATTTTCAAACCACATAAATTTTCGTTCGGTTTCATCAAACCCATCCTAATTTCTTCAAACCCATGCTAAATTGCTCAAACCTCACATAAATTTTCAAACCACATAAATTTTCGTTCGGTTTCATCAAACCCATCCTAATTTCTTCAAACCCATGCTAAATTGCTCAAACCTCAGATAAATTTTCAAACCACATAAATTTTCGTTCGGTTTCATCAAACCCATCCTAATTTCGTCAAACCCATGCTAAATATGTCAAACCTCACATAAATTTTCAAACCTCACATAAATTTTCGTTCGGTTTCATCAAACCCATCCTAATTTCTTCAAATCCATGCTAAATTGCTCAAACCTCACATAAATTTTCGTTCGGATTCATCAAACCCATCCTAATTTCGTCAAACCCATGCTAAATATGTCAAACCTCACATAAATTTTCAAACCACATAAATTTTCGTTCGGTTTCATCAATCCCATCCTAATTTCTTCAAACCCATGCTAAATTGCTCAAACCTCACATAAATTTTCGTTCGGATTCATCAAACCCATCCTAATTTCGTCAAACCCATGCTAAATATGTCAAACCTCACATAAATTTTCAAACCACATAAATTTTCGTTCGGTTTAATCAAACCCATCCTAATTTCTTCAAACCCATGCTAAATTGCTCAAACCTCAGATAAATTTTCAAACCACATAAATTTTCGTTCGGTTTCATCTAACCCATCCTAATTTCGTCAAACCCATGCTAAATATGTCAAACCTCAGATAAATTTTCAAACCTCATAAATTTTCGTTCGGATTCATCAAACCCATCCTAATTTCGTCAAACCCATGCTAATTTTGTCAAACCTCACATAAATTTTCAAACCTCACATAAATTTTCGTTCGGTTTCATCAAACCCATCCTAATTTCTTCAAACCCACGCTAAATTGCTCAAACCTCACATAAATTTTCAAACCACATAAATTTTCGTTCGGTTTCATCAAACCCATCCTAATTTCTTCAATCCCATGCTAAATTGCTCAAACCTCAGATAAATTTTCAAACCACATAAATTTTCGTTCGGTTTCATCAAACCCATCCTAATTTCGTCAAACCCATGCTAAATATGTCAAACCTCACATAAATTTTCAAACCACATAAATTTTCGTTCGGTTTCATCAAACCCATCCTAATTTCTTCAAACCCATGCTAAATTGCTCAAACCTCACATAAATTTTCGTTCGGATTCATCAAACCCATCCTAATTTCGTCAAACCCATGCTAAATATGTCAAACCTCACATAAATTTTCAAACCACATAAATTTTCGTTCGGTTTCATCAAAACCATCCTAATTTCTTCAAACCCATGCTAAATTGCTCAAACCTCAGATAAATTTTCAAACCACATAAATTTTCGTTCGGTTTCATCAAACCCATCCTAATTTCGTCAAACCCATGCTAAATATGTCAAACCTCACATAAATTTTCAAACCACATAAATTTTCGTTCGGTTTCATCAAACCCATCCTAATTTCTTCAAACCCATGCTAATTTGCTCAAACCTCAGATAAATTTTCAAACCTCATAAATTTTCGTTCGGATTCATCAAACCCATCCTAATTTCGTCAAACCCATGCTAATTTTGTCAAACCTTACATAAATTTTCAAACCTCACATAAATTTTCGTTCGGTTTCATCAAACCCATCCTAATTTCTTCAAACCCATGCTAAATTGCTCAAACCTCACATAAATTTTCGTTCGGATTCATCAAACCCATCCTAATTTCGTCAAACCCATGCTAAATATGTCAAACCTCACATAAATTTTCAAACCACATAAATTTTCGTTCGGTTTCATCAAACCCATCCTAATTTCTTCAAACCCATGCTAATTTGCTCAAACCTCAGATAAATTTTCAAACCTCATAAATTTTCGTTCGGATTCATCAAACCCATCCTAATTTCGTCAAACCCATGCTAATTTTGTCAAACCTCACATAAATTTTCAAACCTCACATAAATTTTCGTTCGGTTTCATCAAACCCATCCTAATTTCTTCAAACCCACGCTAAATTGCTCAAACCTCACATAAATTTTCAAACCACATAAATTTTCGTTCGGTTTCATCAAACCCATCCTAATTTCTTCAATCCCATGCTAAATTGCTCAAACCTCAGATAAATTTTCAAACCACATAAATTTTCGTTCGGTTTCATCAAACCCATCCTAATTTCGTCAAACCCATGCTAAATATGTCAAACCTCACATAAATTTTCAAACCACATAAATTTTCGTTCGGTTTCATCAAACCCATCCTAATTTCTTCAAACCCATGCTAAATTGCTCAAACCTCACATAAATTTTCGTTCGGATTCATCAAACCCATCCTAATTTCGTCAAACCCATGCTAAATATGTCAAACCTCACATAAATTTTCAAACCACATAAATTTTCGTTCGGTTTCATCAAAACCATCCTAATTTCTTCAAACCCATGCTAAATTGCTCAAACCTCAGATAAATTTTCAAACCACATAAATTTTCGTTCGGTTTCATCAAACCCATCCTAATTTCGTCAAACCCATGCTAAATATGTCAAACCTCACATAAATTTTCAAACCACATAAATTTTCGTTCGGTTTCATCAAACCCATCCTAATTTCTTCAAACCCATGCTAATTTGCTCAAACCTCAGATAAATTTTCAAACCTCATAAATTTTCGTTCGGATTCATCAAACCCATCCTAATTTCGTCAAACCCATGCTAATTTTGTCAAACCTTACATAAATTTTCAAACCTCACATAAATTTTCGTTCGGTTTCATCAAACCCATCCTAATTTCTTCAAACCCATGCTAAATTGCTCAAACCTCACATAAATTTTCGTTCGGATTCATCAAACCCATCCTAATTTCGTCAAACCCATGCTAAATATGTCAAACCTCACATAAATTTTCAAACCACATAAATTTTCGTTCGGTTTCATCAAACCCATCCTAATTTCTTCAAACCCATGCTAATTTGCTCAAACCTCAGATAAATTTTCAAACCTCATAAATTTTCGTTCGGATTCATCAAACCCATCCTAATTTCGTCAAACCCATGCTAATTTTGTCAAACCTCACATAAATTTTCAAACCTCACATAAATTTTCGTTCGGTTTCATCAAACCCATCCTAATTTCTTCAAACCCATGCTAAATTGCTCAAACCTCACATAAATTTTCGTTCGGATTCATCAAACCCATCCTAATTTCGTCAAACCCATGCTAAATATGTCAAACCTCACATAAATTTTCAAACCACATAAATTTTCGTTCGGTTTCATCAAACCCATCCTAATTTCTTCAAACCCATGCTAATTTGCTCAAACCTCAGATAAATTTTCAAACCTCATAAATTTTCGTTCGGATTTATCAAACCCATCCTAATTTCGTCAAACCCATGCTAATTTTGTCAAACCTCACATAAATTTTCAAACCTCACATAAATTTTCGTTCGGTTTCATCAAACCCATCCTAATTTCTTCAAACCCATGCTAAATTGCTCAAACCTCACATAAATTTTCGTTCGGATTCATCAAACCCATCCTAATTTCGTCAAACCCATGCTAATTTTGTCAAACCTCACATAAATTTTCAAACCTCACATAAATTTTCGTTCGGTTTCATCAAACCCATCCTAATTTCTTCAAACCCATGCTAAATTGCTCAAACCTCACATAAATTTTCGTTCGGATTCATCAAACCCATCCTAATTTCGTCAAACCCATGCTAAATATGTCAAACCTCACATAAATTTTCAAACCACATAAATTTTCGTTCGGTTTCATCAAACCCATCCTAATTTCTTCAAACCCATGCTAAATTGCTCAAACCTCAGATAAATTTTCAAACCACATAAATTTTCGTTCGGTTTCATCTAACCCATCCTAATTTCGACAAACCCATGCTAAATATGTCAAACCTCACATAAATTTTCAAACCACATAAGTTTTCGTTCGGTTTCATCAAACCCATCCTAATTTCTTCAAACCCATGCTAATTTGCTCAAACCTCAGATAAATTTTCAAACCTCATAAATTTTCGTTCGTATTCATCAAACCCATCCTAATTTCGTCAAACCCATGCTAATTTTGTCAAACCTCACATAAATTTTCGTTCGGTTTCATCAAACCCATCCTAATTTCTTCAAACCCACGCTAAATTGCTCAAACCTCACATAAATTTTCAAACCACATAAATTTTCGTTCGGTTTCATCAAACCCATCCTAATTTCTTCAAACCCATGCTAAATTGCTCAAACCTCAGATAAATTTTCAAACCACATAAATTTTCGTTCGGTTTCATCAAACCCATCCTAATTTCGTCAAACCCATGCTAATTTTGTCAAACCTCACATAAATTTTCAAACCTCACATAAATTTTCGTTCGGTTTCATCAAACCCATCCTAATTTCTTCAAACCCATGCTAAATTGCTCAAACCTCACATAAATTTTCGTTCGGGTTCATCAAACCCATCCTAATTTCATCAAACCCATGCTAAATATGTCAAACCTCACATAAATTTTCAAACCACATAAATTTTCGTTCGGTTTCATCAAACCCATCCTAATTTCTTCAAACCCATGCTAAATATGTCAAACCTCACATAAATTTTCAAACCACATAAATTTTCGTTCGGTTTCATCAAACCCATCCTAATTTCTTCAAACCCATGCTAAATTGCTCAAACCTCACATAAATTTTCAAACCACATAAATTTTCGTTCGGTTTCATCAAACCCATCCTAATTTCTTCAAACCCATGCTAAATTGCTCAAACCTCAGATAAATTTTCAAACCACATAAATTTTCGTTCGGTTTCATCAAACCCATCCTAATTTCGTCAAACCCATGCTAAATATGTCAAACCTCACATAAATTTTCAAACCACATAAATTTTCGTTCGGTTTCATCAAACCCATCCTAATTTCTTCAAACCCATGCTAATTTGCTCAAACCTCAGATAAATTTTCAAACCTCATAAATTTTCGTTCGGATTCATCAAACCCATCCTAATTTCGTCAAACCCATGCTAATTTTGTCAAACCTCACATAAATTTTCAAACCTCACATAAATTTTCGTTCGGTTTCATCAAACCCATCCTAATTTCTTCAAACCCATGCTAAATTGCTCAAACCTCACATAAATTTTCGTTCGGATTCATCAAACCCATCCTAATTTCGTCAAACCCATGCTAAATATGTCAAACCTCACATAAATTTTCAAACCACATAAATTTTCGTTCGGTTTCATCAATCCCATCCTAATTTCTTCAAACCCATGCTAAATTGCTCAAACCTCACATAAATTTTCGTTCGGATTCATCAAACCCATCCTAATTTCGTCAAACCCATGCTAAATATGTCAAACCTCACATAAATTTTCAAACCACATAAATTTTCGTTCGGTTTCATCAAACCCATCCTAATTTCTTCAAACCCATGCTAAATTGCTCAAACCTCAGATAAATTTTCAAACCACATAAATTTTCGTTCGGTTTCATCTAACCCATCCTAATTTCGTCAAACCCATGCTAAATATGTCAAACCTCACATAAATTTTCGTTCGGTTTCATCAAACCCATCCTAATTTCTTCAAACCCATGCTAATTTGCTCAAACCTCAGATAAATTTTCAAACCTCAAATTTTCGTTCGGATTCATCAAACCCATCCTAATTTCGTCAATCCCATGCTAATTTTGTCAAACCTCACATAAATTTTCAAACCTCACATAAATTTTCGTTCGGTTTCATCAAACCCATCCTAATTTCCTCAAACCCACGCTAAATTGCTCAAACCTCACATAAATTTTCAAACCACATAAATTTTCGTTCGGTTTCATCAAACCCATCCTAATTTCTTCAAACCCATGCTAAATTGCTCAAACCTCAGATAAATTTTCAAACCACATAAATTTTCGTTCGGTTTCATCAGACCCATCCTAATTTCGTCAAACCCATGCTAAATATGTCAAACCTCACATAAATTTTCAAACCACATAAATTTTCGTTCGGTTTCATCAAACCCATCCTAATTTCTTCAAACCCATGCTAAATTGCTCAAACCTCACATAAATTTTCGTTCGGATTCATCAAACCCATCCTAATTTCGTCAAACCCATGCTAAATATGTCAAACCTCACATAAATTTTCAAACCACATAAATTTTCGTTCGGTTTCATCAAACCCATCCTAATTTCTTCAAACCCATGCTAAATTGCTCAAACCTCAGATAAATTTTCAAACCACATAAATTTTCGTTCGGTTTCATCAAACCCATCCTAATTTCGTCAAACCCATGCTAAATATGTCAAACCTCACATAAATTTTCAAACCACATAAATTTTCGTTCGGTTTCATCAAACCCATCCTAATTTCTTCAAACCCATGCTAATTTGCTCAAACCTCAGATAAATTTTCAAACCTCATAAATTTTCGTTCGGATTCATCAAACCCATCCTAATTTCGTCAAACCCATGCTAATTTTGTCAAACCTCACATAAATTTTCAAACCTCACATAAATTTTCGTTCGGTTTCATCAAACCCATCCTAATTTCTTCAAACCCATGCTAAATTGCTCAAACCTCACATAAATTTTCGTTCGGATTCATCAAACCCATCCTAATTTCGTCAAACCCATGCTAAATATGTCAAACCTCACATAAATTTTCAAACCACATAAATTTTCGTTCGGTTTCATCAAACCCATCCTAATTTCTTCAAACCCATGCTAATTTGCTCAAACCTCAGATAAATTTTCAAACCTCATAAATTTTCGTTCGGATTCATCAAACCCATCCTAATTTCGTCAAACCCATGCTAATTTTGTCAAACCTCACATAAATTTTCGTTCGGTTTCATCAAACCCATCCTAATTTCTTCAAACCCACGCTAAATTGCTCAAACCTCACATAAATTTTCAAACCACATAAATTTTCGTTCGGTTTCATCAAACCCATCCTAATTTCTTCAAACCCATGCTAAATTGCTCAAACCTCAGATAAATTTTCAAACCACATAAATTTTCGTTCGGTTTCATCAAACCCATCCTAATTTCGTCAAACCCATGCTAAATATGTCAAACCTCACATAAATTTTCAAACCACATAAATTTTCGTTCGGTTTCATCAAACCCATCCTAATTTCTTCAAACCCATGCTAAATTGCTCAAACCTCAGATAAATTTTCAAACCACATAAATTTTCGTTCGGTTTCATCAAACCCATCCTAATTTCGTCAAACCCATGCTAAATATGTCAAACCTCACATAAATTTTCAAACCACATAAATTTTCGTTCGGTTTCATCAAACCCATCCTAATTTCTTCAAACCCATGCTAATTTGCTCAAACCTCAGATAAATTTTCAAACCTCATAAATTTTCGTTCGGATTCATCAAACCCATCCTAATTTCGTCAACCCATGCTAATTTTGTCAAACCTCACATAAATTTTCAAACCTCACATAAATTTTCGTTCGGTTTCATCAAGCCCATCCTAATTTCTTCAAACCCATGCTAAATTGCTCAAACCTCACATAAATTTTTGTTCGGATTCATCAAACCCATCCTAATTTCGTCAAACCCATGCTAAATATGTCAAACCTCACATAAATTTTCAAACCACATAAATTTTCGTTCGGTTTCATCAAACCCATCCTAATTTCTTCAAACCCATGCTAATTTGCTCAAACCTCAGATAAATTTTCAAACCTCATAAATTTTCGTTCGGATTCATCAAACCCATCCTAATTTCGTCAAACCCATGCTAATTTTGTCAAACCTCACATAAATTTTCAAACCTCACATAAATTTTCGTTCGGTTTCATCAAACCCATCCTAATTTCTTCAAACCCATGCTAAATTGCTCAAACCTCACATAAATTTTCGTTCGGATTCATCAAACCCATCCTAATTTCGTCAAACCCATGCTAATTTTGTCAAACCTCACATAAATTTTCAAACCTCACATAAATTTTCGTTCGGTTTCATCAAACCCATCCTAATTTCTTCAAACCCATGCTAAATTGCTCAAACCTCACATAAATTTTCGTTCGGATTCATCAAACCCATCCTAATTTCGTCAAACCCATGCTAAATATGTCAAACCTCACATAAATTTTCAAACCACATAAATTTTCGTTCGGTTTCATCAATCCCATCCTAATTTCTTCAAACCCATGCTAAATTGCTCAAACCTCACATAAATTTTCAAACCACATAAATTTTCGTTCGGTTTCATCAAACCCATCCTAATTTCTTCAAACCCATGCTAAATTGCTCAAACCTCAGATAAATTTTCAAACCACATAAATTTTCGTTCGGTTTCATCAAACCCATCCTAATTTCGTCAAACCCATGCTAAATATGTCAAACCTCACATAAATTTTCAAACCACATAAATTTTCGTTCGGTTTCATCAAACCCATCCTAATTTCTTCAAACCCATGCTAATTTGCTCAAACCTCAGATAAATTTTCAAACCTCATAAATTTTCGTTCGGATTCATCAAACCCATCTTAATTTCGTCAAACCCATGCTAATTTTGTCAAACCTCACATAAATTTTCAAACCTCACATAAATTTTCGTTCGGTTTCATCAAACCCATCCTAATTTCTTCAAACCCATGCTAAATTGCTCAAACCTCACATAAATTTTCGTTCGGATTCATCAAACCCATCCTAATTTCGTCAAACCCATGCTAAATATGTCAAACCTCACATAAATTTTCAAACCACATAAATTTTCGTTCGGTTTCATCAAACCCATCCTAATTTCTTCAAACCCATGCTAATTTGCTCAAACCTCAGATAAATTTTCAAACCTCATAAATTTTCGTTCGGATTCATCAAACCCATCCTAATTTCGTCAAACCCATGCTAATTTTGTCAAACCTCACATAAATTTTCAAACCTCACATAAATTTTCGTTCGGTTTCATCAAACCGATCCTAATTTCTTCAAACCCATGCTAAATTGCTCAAACCTCACATAAATTTTCGTTCGGATTCATCAAACCCATCCTAATTTCGTCAAACCCATGCTAATTTTGTCAAACCTCACATAAATTTTCAAACCTCACATAAATTTTCGTTCGGTTTCATCAAACCCATCCTAATTTCTTCATACCCATGCTAAATTGCTCAAACCTCACATAAATTTTCGTTCGGATTCATCAAACCCATCCTAATTTCGTCAAACCCATGCTAAATATGTCAAACCTCACATAAATTTTCAAACCACATAAATTTTCGTTCGGTTTCATCAATCCCATCCTAATTTCTTCAAACCCATGCTAAATTGCTCAAACCTCACATAAATTTTCGTTCGGATTCATCAAACCCATCCTAATTTCGTCAAACCCATGCTAAATATGTCAAACCTCACATAAATTTTCAAACCACATAAATTTTCGTTCGGTTTCATCAAACCCATCCTAATTTCTTCAAACCCATGCTAAATTGCTCAAACCTCAGATAAATTTTCAAACCACATAAATTTTCGTTCGGTTTCATCAAACCCATCCTAATTTCGTCAAACCCATGCTAAATATGTCAAACCTCACATAAATTTTCAAACCACATAAATTTTCGTTCGGTATCATCAAACCCATCCTAATTTCGTCAAACCCATGCTAATTTTGTCAAACCTCACATAAATTTTCAAACCTCACATAAATTTTCGTTCGGTTTCATCAAACCCATAATAATTTCTTCAAACCCATGCTAAATTGCTCAAACCTCACATAAATTTTCGTTCGGATTCATCAAACCCATCCTAATTTCGTCAAACCCATGCTAAATATGTCAAACCTCACATAAATTTTCAAACCACATAAATTTTCGTTCGGTTTCATCAAACCCATCCTAATTTCTTCAAACCCATGCTAATTTGCTCAAACCTCAGATAAATTTTCAAACCTCATAAATTTTCGTTCGGATTCATCAAACCCATCCTAATTTCTTCAAACCCATGCTAAATTGCTCAAACCTCACATAAATTTTCAAACCACATAAATTTTCGTTCGGTTTCATCAAACCCATCCTAATTTCTTCAAACCCATGCTAAATTGCTCAAACCTCAGATAAATTTTCAAACCACATAAATTTTCGTTCGGTTTCATCAAACCCATCCTAATTTCGTCAAACCCATGCTAAATATGTCAAACCTCACATAAATTTTCAAACCACATAAATTTTCGTTCGGTTTCATCAAACCCATCCTAATTTCTTCAAACCCATGCTAAATTGCTCAAACCTCACATAAATTTTCAAACCACATAAATTTTCGTTCGGTTTCATCAAACCCATCCTAATTTCTTCAAACCCATGCTAAATTGCTCAAACCTCACATAAATTTTCGTTCGGTTTCATCAAACCCATCCTAATTTCGTCAAACCCATGCTAAATATGTCAAACCTCACATAAATTTTCAAACCACATAAATTTTCGTTCGGTTTCATCAAACCCATCCTAATTTCTTCAAACCCATGCTAATTTGCTCAAACCTCAGATAAATTTTCAAACCTCATAAATTTTCGTTCGGATTCATCAAACCCATCCTAATTTCATCAAACCCATGCTAAATATGTCAAACCTCACATAAATTTTCAAACCACATAAATTTTCGTTCGGTTTCATCAAACCCATCCTAATTTCTTCAAACCCATGCTAAATTGCTCAAACCTCAGATAAATTTTCAAACCTCACATAAATTTTCGTTCGGTTTCATCAAACCCATCCTAATTTCTTCAAACCCATGCTAAATTGCTCAAACCTCACATAAATTTTCGTTCGGATTCATCAAACCCATCCTAATTTCGTCAAACCCATGCTAAATATGTCAAACCTCACATAAATTTTCAAACCACATAAATTTTCGTTCGGTTTCATCAAACCCATCCTAATTTCTTCAAACCCATGCTAAATTGCTCAAACCTCAGATAAATTTTCAAACCACATAAATTTTCGTTCGGTTTCATCAAACCCATCCTAATTTCGTCAAACCCATGCTAAATATGTCAAACCTCACATAAATTTTCAAACCACATAAATTTTCGTTCGGTATCATCAAACCCATCCTAATTTCGTCAAACCCATGCTAATTTTGTCAAACCTCACATAAATTTTCAAACCTCACATAAATTTTCGTTCGGTTTCATCAAACCCATAATAATTTCTTCAAACCCATGCTAAATTGCTCAAACCTCACATAAATTTTCGTTCGGATTCATCAAACCCATCCTAATTTCGTCAAACCCATGCTAAATATGTCAAACCTCACATAAATTTTCAAACCACATAAATTTTCGTTCGGTTTCATCAAACCCATCCTAATTTCTTCAAACCCATGCTAATTTGCTCAAACCTCAGATAAATTTTCAAACCTCATAAATTTTCGTTCGGATTCATCAAACCCATCCTAATTTCTTCAAACCCATGCTAAATTGCTCAAACCTCACATAAATTTTCAAACCACATAAATTTTCGTTCGGTTTCATCAAACCCATCCTAATTTCTTCAAACCCATGCTAAATTGCTCAAACCTCAGATAAATTTTCAAACCACATAAATTTTCGTTCGGTTTCATCAAACCCATCCTAATTTCGTCAAACCCATGCTAAATATGTCAAACCTCACATAAATTTTCAAACCACATAAATTTTCGTTCGGTTTCATCAAACCCATCCTAATTTCTTCAAACCCATGCTAAATTGCTCAAACCTCACATAAATTTTCAAACCACATAAATTTTCGTTCGGTTTCATCAAACCCATCCTAATTTCTTCAAACCCATGCTAAATTGCTCAAACCTCACATAAATTTTCGTTCGGTTTCATCAAACCCATCCTAATTTCGTCAAACCCATGCTAAATATGTCAAACCTCACATAAATTTTCAAACCACATAAATTTTCGTTCGGTTTCATCAAACCCATCCTAATTTCTTCAAACCCATGCTAATTTGCTCAAACCTCAGATAAATTTTCAAACCTCATAAATTTTCGTTCGGATTCATCAAACCCATCCTAATTTCATCAAACCCATGCTAAATATGTCAAACCTCACATAAATTTTCAAACCACATAAATTTTCGTTCGGTTTCATCAAACCCATCCTAATTTCTTCAAACCCATGCTAAATTGCTCAAACCTCAGATAAATTTTCAAACCTCACATAAATTTTCGTTCGGTTTCATCAAACCCATCCTAATTTCTTCAAACCCATGCTAAATTGCTCAAACCTCACATAAATTTTCGTTCGGATTCATCAAACCCATCCTAATTTCGTCAAACCCATGCTAAATATGTCAAACCTCACATAAATTTTCAAACCACATAAATTTTCGTTCGGTTTCATCAAACCCATCCTAATTTCTTCAAACCCATGCTAAATTGCTCAAACCTCAGATAAATTTTCAAACCTCACATAAATTTTCGTTCGGTTTCATCAAACCCATCCTAATTTCTTCAAACCCATGCTAAATTGCTCAAACCTCACATAAATTTTCGTTCGGATTCATCAAACCCATCCTAATTTCGTCAAACCCATGCTAAATATGTCAAACCTCACATAAATTTTCAAACCACATAAATTTTCGTTCGGTTTCATCAAACCCATCCTAATTTCGTCAAACCCATGCTAAATATGTCAAACCTCACATAAATTTTCAAACCACATAAATTTTCGTTCGGTTTCATCAAACCCATCCTAATTTCTTCAAACCCATGCTAAATTGCTCAAACCTCACATAAATTTTCGTTCGGATTCATCAAACCCATCCTAATTTCGTCAAACCCATGCTAAATATGTCAAACCTCACATAAATTTTCAAACCACATAAATTTTCGTTCGGTTTCATCAAACCCATCCTAATTTCTTCAAACCCATGCTAAATTGCTCAAACCTCAGATAAATTTTCAAACCACATAAATTTTCGTTCGGTTTCATCAAACCCATCCTAATTTCTTCAAACCCATGCTAAATTGCTCAAACCTCAGATAAATTTTCAAACCACATAAATTTTCGTTCGGTTTCATCAAACCCATCCTAATTTCGTCAAACCCATGCTAAATATGTCAAACCTCACATAAATTTTCAAACCACATAAATTTTCGTTCGGTTTCATCAAACCCATCCTAATTTCTTCAAACCCATGCTAATTTGCTCAAACCTCAGATAAATTTTCAAACCTCATAAATTTTCGTTCGGATTCATCAAACCCATCCTAATTTCGTCAAACCCATGCTAATTTTGTCAAACCTCAGATAAATTTTCAAACCACATAAATTTTCGTTCGGTTTCATCAAACCCATCCTAATTTCGTCAAACCCATGCTAAATATGTCAAACCTCACATAAATTTTCAAACCACATAAATTTTCGTTCGGTTTCATCAAACCCATCCTAATTTCTTCAAACCCATGCTAAATTGCTCAAACCTCAGATAAATTTTCAAACCACATAAATTTTCGTTCGGTTTCATCAAACCCATCCTAATTTCGTCAAACCCATGCTAAATATGTCAAACCTCACATAAATTTTCAAACCACATAAATTTTCGTTCGGTTTCATCAAACCCATCCTAATTTCTTCAAACCCCTGCTAATTTGCTCAAACCTCAGATAAATTTTCAAACCTCATAAATTTTCGTTCGGATTCATCAAACCCATCCTAATTTCGTCAAACCCATGCTAATTTTGTCAAACCTCAGATAAATTTTCAAACCACATAAATTTTCGTTCGGTTTCATCAAACCCATCCTAATTTCTTCAAACCCATGCTAAATTGCTCAAACCTCACATAAATTTTCAAACCACATAAATTTTCGTTCGGTTTCATCAAACCCATCCTAATTTCGTCAAACCCATGCTAAATATGTCAAACCTCACATACATTTTCAAACCTCACATAAATTTTCGTTCGGTTTCATCAAACCCATCCTAATTTCTTCAAACCCATGCTAAATTGCTCAAACCTCACATAAATTTTCAAACCACATAAATTTTCGTTCGGTTTCATCAAACCCATCCTAATTTCTTCAAACCCATGCTAAATTGCTCAAACCTCAGATAAATTTTCAAACCACATAAATTTTCGTTCGGTTTCATCAAACCCATCCTAATTTCTTCAAACCCATGCTAAATTGCTCAAACCTCACATAAATTTTCAAACCACATAAATTTTCGTTCGGTTTCATCAAACCCATCCTAATTTCTTCAAACCCATGCTAAATTGCTCAAACCTCAGATAAATTTTCAAACCACATAAATTTTCGTTCGGTTTCATCAAACCCATCCTAATTTCGTCAAACCCATGCTAAATATGTCAAACCTCACATAAATTTTCAAACCACATAAATTTTCGTTCGGTTTCATCAAACCCATCCTAATTTCTTCAAACCCATGCTAAATTGCTCAAACCTCACATAAATTTTCAAACCACATAAATTTTCGTTCGGTTTCATCAAACCCATCCTAATTTCTTCAAAACCATGCTAAATTGCTCAAACCTCAGATAAATTTTCAAACCACATAAATTTTCGTTCGGTTTCATCAAACCCATCCTAATTTCTTCAAACCCATGCTAAATTGCTCAAACCTCACATAAATTTTCAAACCACATAAATTTTCGTTCGGTTTCATCAAACCCATCCTAATTTCTTCAAACCCATGCTAAATTGCTCAAACCTCAGATAAATTTTCAAACCACATAAATTTTCGTTCAGTTTCATCAAACCCATCCTAATTTCGTCAAACCCATGCTAAATATGTCAAACCTCACATAAATTTTCAAACCACATAAATTTTCGTTCGGTTTCATCAAACCCATCCTAATTTCTTCAAACCCATGCTAAATTGCTCAAACCTCACATAAATTTTCAAACCACATAAATTTTCGTTCGGTTTCATCAAACCCATCCTAATTTCGTCAAACCCATGCTAAATATGTCAAACCTCACATAAATTTTCAAACCTCACATAAATTTTCGTTCGGTTTCATCAAACCCATCCTAATTTCTTCAAACCCATGCTAAATTGCTCAAACCTCACATAAATTTTCAAACCACATAAATTTTCGTTCGGTTTCATCAAACCCATCCTAATTTCTTCAAACCCATGCTAAATTGCTCAAACCTCAGATAAATTTTCAAACCACATAAATTTTCGTTCATTTTCATCATACCCATCCTAATTTCTTCAAACCCATGCTAAATTGCTCAAACCTCACATAAATTTTCAAACCACATAAATTTTCGTTCGGTTTCATCAAACCCATCCTAATTTCTTCAAACCCATGCTAAATTGCTCAAACCTCACATAAATTTTCAAACCACATAAATTTTCGTTCGGTTTCATCAAACCCATCCTAATTTCGTCAAACCCATGCTAAATATGTCAAACCTCACATAAATTTTCAAACCTCACATAAATTTTCGTTCGGTTTCATCAAACCCATCCTAATTTCTTCAAACCCATGCTAAATTGCTCAAACCTCACATAAATTTTCAAACCACATAAATTTTCGTTCGGTTTCATCAAACCCATCCTAATTTCTTCAAACCCATGCTAAATTGCTCAAACCTCAGATAAATTTTCAAACCACATAAATTTTCGTTCGGTTTCATCAAACCCATCCTAATTTCTTCAAACCCATGCTAAATTGCTCAAACCTCACATAAATTTTCAAACCACATAAATTTTCGTTCGGTTTCATCAAACCCATCCTAATTTCTTCAAACCCATGCTAAATTGCTCAAACCTCAGATAAATTTTCAAACCACATAAATTTTCGTTCGGTTTCATCAAACCCATCCTAATTTCGTCAAACCCATGCTAAATATGTCAAACCTCACATAAATTTTCAAACCACATAAATTTTCGTTCGGTTTCATCAAACCCATCCTAATTTCTTCAAACCCATGCTAAATTGCTCAAACCTCACATAAATTTTCAAACCACATAAATTTTCGTTCGGTTTCATCAAACCCATCCTAATTTCTTCAAACCCATGCTAAATTGCTCAAACCTCAGATAAATTTTCAAACCACATAAATTTTCGTTCGGTTTCATCAAACCCATCCTAATTTCGTCAAACCCATGCTAAATATGTCAAACCTCACATAAATTTTCAAACCACATAAATTTTCGTTCGGTTTCATCAAACCCATCCTAATTTCTTCAAACCCATGCTAAATTGCTCAAACCTCACATAAATTTTCAAACCACATAAATTTTCGTTCGGTTTCATCAAACCCATCCTAATTTCGTCAAACCCATGCTAAATATGTCAAACCTCACATAAATTTTCAAACCTCACATAAATTTTCGTTCGGTTTCATCAAACCCATCCTAATTTCTTCAAACCCATGCTAAATTGCTCAAACCTCACATAAATTTTCAAACCACATAAATTTTCGTTCGGTTTCATCAAACCCATCCTAATTTCTTCAAACCCATGCTAAATTGCTCAAACCTCAGATAAATTTTCAAACCACATAAATTTTCGTTCGGTTTCATCAAACCCATCCTAATTTCTTCAAACCCATGCTAAATTGCTCAAACCTCACATAAATTTTCAAACCACATAAATTTTCGTTCGGTTTCATCAAACCCATCCTAATTTCTTCAAACCCATGCTAAATTGCTCAAACCTCAGATAAATTTTCAAACCACATAAATTTTCGTTCGGTTTCATCAAACCCATCCTAATTTCGTCAAACCCATGCTAAATATGTCAAACCTCACATAAATTTTCAAACCACATAAATTTTCGTTCGGTTTCATCAAACCCATCCTAATTTCTTCAAACCCATGCTAAATTGCTCAAACCTCACATAAATTTTCAAACCACATAAATTTTCGTTCGGTTTCATCAAACCCATCCTAATTTCTTCAAACCCATGCTAAATTGCTCAAACCTCAGATAAATTTTCAAACCACATAAATTTTCGTTCGGTTTCATCAAACCCATCCTAATTTCTTCAAACCCATGCTAAATTGCTCAAACCTCACATAAATTTTCAAACCACATAAATTTTCGTTCGGTTTCATCAAACCCATCCTAATTTCTTCAAACCCATGCTAAATTGCTCAAACCTCAGATAAATTTTCAAACCACATAAATTTTCGTTCAGTTTCATCAAACCCATCCTAATTTCGTCAAACCCATGCTAAATATGTCAAACCTCACATAAATTTTCAAACCACATAAATTTTCGTTCGGTTTCATCAAACCCATCCTAATTTCTTCAAACCCATGCTAAATTGCTCAAACCTCACATAAATTTTCAAACCACATAAATTTTCGTTCGGTTTCATCAAACCCATCCTAATTTCGTCAAACCCATGCTAAATATGTCAAACCTCACATAAATTTTCAAACCTCACATAAATTTTCGTTCGGTTTCATCAAACCCATCCTAATTTCTTCAAACCCATGCTAAATTGCTCAAACCTCACATAAATTTTCAAACCACATAAATTTTCGTTCGGTTTCATCAAACCCATCCTAATTTCTTCAAACCCATGCTAAATTGCTCAAACCTCAGATAAATTTTCAAACCACATAAATTTTCGTTCGGTTTCATCAAACCCATCCTAATTTCTTCAAACCCATGCTAAATTGCTCAAACCTCACATAAATTTTCAAACCACATAAATTTTCGTTCGGTTTCATCAAACCCATCCTAATTTCTTCAAACCCATGCTAAATTGCTCAAACCTCACATAAATTTTCAAACCACATAAATTTTCGTTCGGTTTCATCAAACCCATCCTAATTTCGTCAAACCCATGCTAAATATGTCAAACCTCACATAAATTTTCAAACCTCACATAAATTTTCGTTCGGTTTCATCAAACCCATCCTAATTTCTTCAAACCCATGCTAAATTGCTCAAACCTCACATAAATTTTCAAACCACATAAATTTTCGTTCGGTTTCATCAAACCCATCCTAATTTCTTCAAACCCATGCTAAATTGCTCAAACCTCAGATAAATTTTCAAACCACATAAATTTTCGTTCGGTTTCATCAAACCCATCCTAATTTCTTCAAACCCATGCTAAATTGCTCAAACCTCACATAAATTTTCAAACCACATAAATTTTCGTTCGGTTTCATCAAACCCATCCTAATTTCTTCAAACCCATGCTAAATTGCTCAAACCTCACATAAATTTTCAAACCACATAAATTTTCGTTCGGTTTCATCAAACCCATCCTAATTTCTTCAAACCCATGCTAAATTGCTCAAACCTCAGATAAATTTTCAAACCACATAAATTTTCGTTCGGTTTCATCAAACCCATCCTAATTTCTTCAAACCCATGCTAAATTGCTCAAACCTCACATAAATTTTCAAACCACATAAATTTTCGTTCGGTTTCATCAAACCCATCCTAATTTCTTCAAACCCATGCTAAATTGCTCAAACCTCACATAAATTTTCAAACCACATAAATTTTCGTTCGGTTTCATCAAACCCATCCTAATTTCTTCAAACCCATGCTAAATTGCTCAAACCTCAGATAAATTTTCAAACCACATAAATTTTCGTTCGGTTTCATCAAACCCATCCTAATTTCGTCAAACCCATGCTAAATATGTCAAACCTCAGATAAATTTTCAAACCACATAAATTTTCGTTCGGTTTCATCAAACCCATCCTAATTTCGTCAAACCCATGCTAAATATGTCAAACCTCACATAAATTTTCAAACCACATAAATTTTCGTTCGGTTTCATCAAACCCATCCTAATTTCTTCAAACCCATGCTAAATTGCTCAAACCTCACATAAATTTTCAAACCACATAAATTTTCGTTCGGTTTCATCAAACCCATCCTAATTTCTTCAAACCCATGCTAAATTGCTCAAACCTCAGATAAATTTTCAAACCACATAAATTTTCGTTCGGTTTCATCAAACCCATCCTAATTTCGTCAAACCCATGCTAAATATGTCAAACCTCACATAAATTTTCAAACCACATAAATTTTCGTTCGGTTTCATCAAACCCATCCTAATTTCTTCAAACCCATGCTAAATTGCTCAAACCTCACATAAATTTTCAAACCACATAAATTTTCGTTCGGTTTCATCAAACCCATCCTAATTTCGTCAAACCCATGCTAAATATGTCAAACCTCACATAAATTTTCAAACCTCACATAAATTTTCGTTCGGTTTCATCAAACCCATCCTAATTTCTTCAAACCCATGCTAAATTGCTCAAACCTCACATAAATTTTCAAACCACATAAATTTTCGTTCGGTTTCATCAAACCCATCCTAATTTCTTCAAACCCATGCTAAATTGCTCAAACCTCAGATAAATTTTCAAACCACATAAATTTTCGTTCGGTTTCATCAAACCCATCCTAATTTCTTCAAACCCATGCTAAATTGCTCAAACCTCACATAAATTTTCAAACCACATAAATTTTCGTTCGGTTTCATCAAACCCATCCTAATTTCTTCAAACCCATGCTAAATTGCTCAAACCTCAGATAAATTTTCAAACCACATAAATTTTCGTTCGGTTTCATCAAACCCATCCTAATTTCTTCAAACCCATGCTAAATTGCTCAAACCTCACATAAATTTTCAAACCACATAAATTTTCGTTCGGTTTCATCAAACCCATCCTAATTTCGTCAAACCCATGCTAAATATGTCAAACCTCACATAAATTTTCAAACCACATAAATTTTCGTTCGGTTTCATCAAACCCATCCTAATTTCTTCAAACCCATGCTAAATTGCTCAAACCTCAGATAAATTTTCAAACCACATAAATTTTCGTTCGGTTTCATCAAACCCATCCTAATTTCTTCAAACCCATGCTAAATTGCTCAAACCTCACATAAATTTTCAAACCACATAAATTTTCGTTCGGTTTCATCAAACCCATCCTAATTTCTTCAAACCCATGCTAAATTGCTCAAACCTCAGATAAATTTTCAAACCACATAAATTTTCGTTCAGTTTCATCAAACCCATCCTAATTTCGTCAAACCCATGCTAAATATGTCAAACCTCACATAAATTTTCAAACCACATAAATTTTCGTTCGGTTTCATCAAACCCATCCTAATTTCTTCAAACCCATGCTAAATTGCTCAAACCTCACATAAATTTTCAAACCACATAAATTTTCGTTCGGTTTCATCAAACCCATCCTAATTTCGTCAAACCCATGCTAAATATGTCAAACCTCACATAAATTTTCAAACCTCACATAAATTTTCGTTCGGTTTCATCAAACCCATCCTAATTTCTTCAAACCCATGCTAAATTGCTCAAACCTCACATAAATTTTCAAACCACATAAATTTTCGTTCGGTTTCATCAAACCCATCCTAATTTCTTCAAACCCATGCTAAATTGCTCAAACCTCAGATAAATTTTCAAACCACATAAATTTTCGTTCGGTTTCATCAAACCCATCCTAATTTCTTCAAACCCATGCTAAATTGCTCAAACCTCACATAAATTTTCAAACCACATAAATTTTCGTTCGGTTTCATCAAACCCATCCTAATTTCTTCAAACCCATGCTAAATTGCTCAAACCTCACATAAATTTTCAAACCACATAAATTTTCGTTCGGTTTCATCAAACCCATCCTAATTTCGTCAAACCCATGCTAAATATGTCAAACCTCACATAAATTTTCAAACCTCACATAAATTTTCGTTCGGTTTCATCAAACCCATCCTAATTTCTTCAAACCCATGCTAAATTGCTCAAACCTCACATAAATTTTCAAACCACATAAATTTTCGTTCGGTTTCATCAAACCCATCCTAATTTCTTCAAACCCATGCTAAATTGCTCAAACCTCAGATAAATTTTCAAACCACATAAATTTTCGTTCGGTTTCATCAAACCCATCCTAATTTCTTCAAACCCATGCTAAATTGCTCAAACCTCACATAAATTTTCAAACCACATAAATTTTCGTTCGGTTTCATCAAACCCATCCTAATTTCTTCAAACCCATGCTAAATTGCTCAAACCTCAGATAAATTTTCAAACCACATAAATTTTCGTTCGGTTTCATCAAACCCATCCTAATTTCTTCAAACCCATGCTAAATTGCTCAAACCTCACATAAATTTTCAAACCACATAAATTTTCGTTCGGTTTCATCAAACCCATCCTAATTTCGTCAAACCCATGCTAAATATGTCAAACCTCACATAAATTTTCAAACCTCACATAAATTTTCGTTCGGTTTCATCAAACCCATCCTAATTTCTTCAAACCCATGCTAAATTGCTCAAACCTCACATAAATTTTCAAACCACATAAATTTTCGTTCGGTTTCATCAAACCCATCCTAATTTCTTCAAACCCATGCTAAATTGCTCAAACCTCAGATAAATTTTCAAACCACATAAATTTTCGTTCGGTTTCATCAAACCCATCCTAATTTCTTCAAACCCATGCTAAATATGTCAAACCTCACATAAATTTTCAAACCACATAAATTTTCGTTCGGTTTCATCAAACCCATCCTAATTTCTTCAAACCCATGCTAAATTGCTCAAACCTCACATAAATTTTCAAACCACATAAATTTTCGTTCGGTTTCATCAAACCCATCCTAATTTCGTCAAACCCATGCTAAATATGTCAAACCTCACATAAATTTTCAAACCTCACATAAATTTTCGTTCGGTTTCATCAAACCCATCCTAATTTCTTCAAACCCATGCTAAATTGCTCAAACCTCACATAAATTTTCAAACCACATAAATTTTCGTTCGGTTTCATCAAACCCATCCTAATTTCTTCAAACCCATGCTAAATTGCTCAAACCTCAGATAAATTTTCAAACCACATAAATTTTCGTTCGGTTTCATCAAACCCATCCTAATTTCTTCAAACCCATGCTAAATTGCTCAAACCTCACATAAATTTTCAAACCACATAAATTTTCGTTCGGTTTCATCAAACCCATCCTAATTTCTTCAAACCCATGCTAAATTGCTCAAACCTCAGATAAATTTTCAAACCACATAAATTTTCGTTCGGTTTCATCAAACCCATCCTAATTTCGTCAAACCCATGCTAAATATGTCAAACCTCACATAAATTTTCAAACCACATAAATTTTCGTTCGGTTTCATCAAACCCATCCTAATTTCTTCAAACCCATGCTAAATTGCTCAAACCTCACATAAATTTTCAAACCACATAAATTTTCGTTCGGTTTCATCAAACCCATCCTAATTTCTTCAAACCCATGCTAAATTGCTCAAACCTCAGATAAATTTTCAAACCACATAAATTTTCGTTCGGTTTCATCAAACCCATCCTAATTTCTTCAAACCCATGCTAAATTGCTCAAACCTCACATAAATTTTCAAACCACATAAATTTTCGTTCGGTTTCATCAAACCCATCCTAATTTCTTCAAACCCATGCTAAATTGCTCAAACCTCAGATAAATTTTCAAACCACATAAATTTTCGTTCAGTTTCATCAAACCCATCCTAATTTCGTCAAACCCATGCTAAATATGTCAAACCTCACATAAATTTTCAAACCACATAAATTTTCGTTCGGTTTCATCAAACCCATCCTAATTTCTTCAAACCCATGCTAAATTGCTCAAACCTCACATAAATTTTCAAACCACATAAATTTTCGTTCGGTTTCATCAAACCCATCCTAATTTCGTCAAACCCATGCTAAATATGTCAAACCTCACATAAATTTTCAAACCTCACATAAATTTTCGTTCGGTTTCATCAAACCCATCCTAATTTCTTCAAACCCATGCTAAATTGCTCAAACCTCACATAAATTTTCAAACCACATAAATTTTCGTTCGGTTTCATCAAACCCATCCTAATTTCTTCAAACCCATGCTAAATTGCTCAAACCTCACATAAATTTTCAAACCACATAAATTTTCGTTCGGTTTCATCAAACCCATCCTAATTTCGTCAAACCCATGCTAAATATGTCAAACCTCACATAAATTTTCAAACCTCACATAAATTTTCGTTCGGTTTCATCAAACCCATCCTAATTTCTTCAAACCCATGCTAAATTGCTCAAACCTCACATAAATTTTCAAACCACATAAATTTTCGTTCGGTTTCATCAAACCCATCCTAATTTCGTCAAACCCATGCTAAATATGTCAAACCTCACATAAATTTTCAAACCACATAAATTTTCGTTCGGTTTCATCAAACCCATCCTAATTTCTTCAAACCCATGCTAATTTGCTCAAACCTCAGATAAATTTTCAAACCTCATAAATTTTCGTTCGGATTCATCAAACCCATCCTAATTTCGTCAAACCCATGCTAAATATGTCAAACCTCACATAAATTTTCAAACCACATAAATTTTCGTTCGGTTTCATCAAACCCATCCTAATTTCTTCAAACCCATGCTAAATTGCTCAAACCTCAGATAAATTTTCAAACCTCACATAAATTTTCGTTCGGTTTCATCAAACCCATCCTAATTTCTTCAAACCCATGCTAAATTGCTCAAACCTCACATAAATTTTCGTTCGGATTCATCAAACCCATCCTAATTTCGTCAAACCCATGCTAAATATGTCAAACCTCACATAAATTTTCAAACCACATAAATTTTCGTTCGGTTTCATCAAACCCATCCTAATTTCTTCAAACCCATGCTAAATTGCTCAAACCTCACATAAATTTTCAAACCACATAAATTTTCGTTCGGTTTCATCAAACCCATCCTAATTTCTTCAAACCCATGCTAAATTGCTCAAACCTCAGATAAATTTTCAAACCACATAAATTTTCGTTCGGTTTCATCAAACCCATCCTAATTTCGTCAAACCCATGCTAAATATGTCAAACCTCACATAAATTTTCAAACCACATAAATTTTCGTTCGGTTTCATCAAACCCATCCTAATTTCTTCAAACCCATGCTAATTTGCTCAAACCTCAGATAAATTTTCAAACCTCATAAATTTTCGTTCGGATTCATCAAACCCATCCTAATTTCGTCAAACCCATGCTAATTTTGTCAAACCTCACATAAATTTTCAAACCTCACTTAAATTTTCGTTCGGTTTCATCAAACCCATCCTAATTTCGTCAAACCCATGCTAAATATGTCAAACCTCACATAAATTTTCAAACCACATAAATTTTCGTTCGGTTTCATCAATCCCATCCTAATTTCTTCAAACCCATGCTAAATTGCTCAAACCTCACATAAATTTTCGTTCGGATTCATCAAACCCATCCTAATTTCGTCAAACCCATGCTAAATATGTCAAACCTCACATAAATTTTCAAACCACATAAATTTTCGTTCGGTTTCATCAAACCCATCCTAATTTCTTCAAACCCATGCTAAATTGCTCAAACCTCAGATAAATTTTCAAACCACATAAATTTTCGTTCGGTTTCATCAAACCCATCCTAATTTCGTCAAACCCATGCTAAATATGTCAAACCTCACATAAATTTTCAAACCACATAAATTTTCGTTCGGTTTCATCAAACCCATCCTAATTTCGTCAAACCCATGCTAATTTTGTCAAACCTCACATAAATTTTCAAACCTCACATAAATTTTCGTTCGGTTTCATCAAACCCATAATAATTTCTTCAAACCCATGCTAAATTGCTCAAACCTCACATAAATTTTCGTTCGGATTCATCAAACCCATCCTAATTTCGTCAAACCCATGCTAAATATGTCAAACCTCACATAAATTTTCAAACCACATAAATTTTCGTTCGGTTTCATCAAACCCATCCTAATTTCTTCAAACCCATGCTAATTTGCTCAAACCTCAGATAAATTTTCAAACCTCATAAATTTCCGTTCGGATTCATCAAACCCATCCTAATTTCTTCAAACCCATGCTAAATTGCTCAAACCTCACATAAATTTTCAAACCACATAAATTTTCGTTCGGTTTCATCAAACCCATCCTAATTTCTTCAAACCCATGCTAAATTGCTCAAACCTCAGATAAATTTTCAAACCACATAAATTTTCGTTCGGTTTCATCAAACCCATCCTAATTTCGTCAAACCCATGCTAAATATGTCAAACGTCACATAAATTTTCAAACCACATAAATTTTCGTTCGGTTTCATCAAACCCATCCTAATTTCTTCAAACCCATGCTAAATTGCTCAAACCTCACATAAATTTTCAAACCACATAAATTTTCGTTCGGTTTCATCAAACCCATCCTAATTTCTTCAAACCCATGCTAAATTGCTCAAACCTCACATAAATTTTCGTTCGGTTTCATCAAACCCATCCTAATTTCGTCAAACCCATGCTAAATATGTCAAACCTCACATAAATTTTCAAACCACATAAATTTTCGTTCGGTTTCATCAAACCCATCCTAATTTCTTCAAACCCATGCTAATTTGCTCAAACCTCAGATAAATTTTCAAACCTCATAAATTTTCGTTCGGATTCATCAAACCCATCCTAATTTCATCAAACCCATGCTAAATATGTCAAACCTCACATAAATTTTCAAACCACATAAATTTTCGTTCGGTTTCATCAAACCCATCCTAATTTCTTCAAACCCATGCTAAATTGCTCAAACCTCAGATAAATTTTCAAACCTCACATAAATTTTCGTTCGGTTTCATCAAACCCATCCTAATTTCTTCAAACCCATGCTAAATTGCTCAAACCTCACATAAATTTTCGTTCGGATTCATCAAACCCATCCTAATTTCTTCAAACCCATGCTAAATTGCTCAAACCTCACATAAATTTTCAAACCACATAAAATTTCGTTCGGTTTCATCAAACCCATCCTAATTTCTTCAAACCCATGCTAAATTGCTCAAACCTCAGATAAATTTTCAAACCACATAAATTTTCGTTCGGTTTCATCAAACCCATCCTAATTTCGTCAAACCCATGCTAAATATGTCAAACCTCACATAAATTTTCAAACCACATAAATTTTCGTTCGGTTTCATCAAACCCATCCTAATTTCTTCAAACCCATGCTAATTTGCTCAAACCTCAGATAAATTTTCAAACCTCATAAATTTTCGTTCGGATTCATCAAACCCATCCTAATTTCGTCAAACCCATGCTAATTTTGTCAAACCTCACATAAATTTTCAAACCTCACATAAATTTTCGTTCGGTTTCATCAAACCCATCCTAATTTCTTCAAACCCATGCTAAATTGCTCAAACCTCACATAAATTTTCGTTCGGATTCATCAAACCCATCCTAATTTCGTCAAACCCATGCTAAATATGTCAAACCTCACATAAAATTTCAAACCACATAAATTTTCGTTCGGATTCATCAAACCCATCCTAATTTCGTCAAACCCATGCTAAATATGTCAAACCTCACATAAATTTTCAAACCACATAAATTTTCGTTCGGTTTCATCAAACCCATCCTAATTTCTTCAAACCCATGCTAAATTGCTCAAACCTCACATAAATTTTCAAACCACATAAATTTTCGTTCGGTTTCATCAAACCCATCCTAATTTCTTCAAACCCATGCTAAATTGCTCAAACCTCAGATAAATTTTCAAACCACATAAATTTTCGTTCGGTTTCATCAAACCCATCCTAATTTCTTCAAACCCATGCTAAATTGCTCAAACCTCAGATAAATTTTCAAACCACATAAATTTTCGTTCGGTTTCATCAAACCCATCCTAATTTCGTCAAACCCATGCTAAATATGTCAAACCTCATAAATTTTCAAACCACATAAATTTTCGTTCGGTTTCATCAAACCCATCCTAATTTCTTCAAACCCATGCTAAATTGCTCAAACCTCACATAAATTTTCAAACCACACAAATTTTCGTTCGGTTTCATCAAACCCATCCTAATTTCTTCAAACCCATGCTAAATTGCTCAAACCTCAGATAAATTTTCAAACCACATAAATTTTCGTTCGGTTTCATCAAACCCATCCTAATTTCGTCAAACCCATGCTAAATATGTCAAACCTCACATACATTTTCAAACCACATAAATTTTCGTTCGGTTTCATCAAACCCATCCTAATTTCTTCAAACCCATGCTAATTTGCTCAAACCTCAGATAAATTTTCAAACCTCATAAATTTTCGTTCGGATTCATCAAACCCATCCTAATTTCGTCAAACCCATGCTAATTTTGTCAAACCTCACATAAATTTTCAAACCTCACATAAATTTTCGTTCGGTTTCATCAAACCCATCCTAATTTCTTCAAACCCATGCTAAATTGCTCAAACCTCACATAAATTTTCGTTCGGATTCATCAAACCCATCCTAATTTCGTCAAACCCATGCTAAATATGTCAAACCTCACATAAATTTTCAAACCACATAAATTTTCGTTCGGTTTCATCAAACCCATCCTAATTTCTTCAAACCCATGCTAATTTGCTCAAACCTCAGATAAATTTTCAAACCTCATAAATTTTCGTTCGGATTCATCAAACCCATCCTAATTTCGTCAAACCCATGCTAATTTTGTCAAACCTCACATAAATTTTCAAACCTCACATAAATTTTCGTTCGGTTTCATCAAACCCATCCTAATTTCTTCAAACCCATGCTAAATTGCTCAAACCTCACATAAATTTTCGTTCGGATTCATCAAACCCATCCTAATTTCGTCAAACCCATGCTAATTTTGTCAAACCTCACATAAATTTTCAAACCTCATAAATTTTCGTTCGGTTTCATCAAACCCATCCTAATTTCTTCAAACCCATACTAAATTGCTCAAACCTCACATAAATTTTCGTTCGGATTCATCAAACCCATCCTAATTTCGTCAAACCCATGCTAAATATGTCAAACCTCACATAAATTTTCAAACCACATAAATTTTCGTTCGGTTTCATCAAACCCATCCTAATTTCTTCAAACCCATGCTAAATTGCTCAAACCTCAGATAAATTTTCAAACCACATAAATTTTCGTTCGGTTTCATCTAACCCATCCTAATTTCGACAAACCCATGCTAAATATGTCAAACCTCACATAAATTTTCAAACCACATAAATTTTCGTTCGGTTTCATCAAACCCATCCTAATTTCTTCAAACCCATGCTAATTTGCTCAAACCTCAGATAAATTTTCAAACCTCATAAATTTTCGTTCGGATTCATCAAACCCATCCTAATTTCGTCAAACCCATGCTAATTTTGTCAAACCTCACATAAATTTTCAAACCTCACATAAATTTTCGTTCGGTTTCATCAAACCCATCCTAATTTCTTCAAACCCACGCTAAATTGCTCAAACCTCACATAAATTTTCAAACCACATAAATTTTCGTTCGGTTTCATCAAACCCATCCTAATTTCTTCAAACCCATGCTAAATTGCTCAAACCTCAGATAAATTTTCAAACCACATAAATTTTCGTTCGGTTTCATCAAACCCATCCTAATTTCGTCAAACCCATGCTAAATATGTCAAACCTCACATAAATTTTCAAACCACATAAATTTTCGTTCGGTTTCATCAAACCCATCCTAATTTCTTCAAACCCATGCTAAATTGCTCAAACCTCACATAAATTTTCGTTCGGATTCATCAAACCCATCCTAATTTCGTCAAACCCATGCTAAATATGTCAAACCTCACATAAATTTTCAAACCACATAAATTTTCGTTCGGTTTCATCAAACCCATCCTAATTTCTTCAAACCCATGCTAAATTGCTCAAACCTCAGATAAATTTTCAAACCACATAAATTTTCGTTCGGTTTCATCAAACCCATCCTAATTTCTTCAAACCCATGCTAAATTGCTCAAACCTCAGATAAATTTTCAAACCACATAAATTTTCGTTCGGTTTCATCAAACCCATCCTAATTTCTTCAAACCCATGCTAATTTGCTCAAACCTCAGATAAATTTTCAAACCTCATAAATTTTCGTTCGGATTCATCAAACCCATCCTAATTTCGTCAAACCCATGCTAATTTTGTCAAACCTCAGATAAATTTTCAAACCACATAAATTTTCGTTCGGTTTCATCAAACCCATCCTAATTTCGTCAAACCCATGCTAAATATGTCAAACCTCACATAAATTTTCAAACCACATAAATTTTCGTTCGGTTTCATCAAACCCATCCTAATTTCTTCAAACCCATGCTAAATTGCTCAAACCTCAGATAAATTTTCAAACCACATAAATTTTCGTTCGGTTTCATCAAACCCATCCTAATTTCGTCAAACCCATGCTAAATATGTCAAACCTCACATAAATTTTCAAACCACATAAATTTTCGTTCGGTTTCATCAAACCCATCCTAATTTCTTCAAACCCCTGCTAATTTGCTCAAACCTCAGATAAATTTTCAAACCTCATAAATTTTCGTTCGGATTCATCAAACCCATCCTAATTTCGTCAAACCCATGCTAATTTTGTCAAACCTCAGATAAATTTTCAAACCACATAAATTTTCGTTCGGTTTCATCAAACCCATCCTAATTTCTTCAAACCCATGCTAAATTGCTCAAACCTCACATAAATTTTCAAACCACATAAATTTTCGTTCGGTTTCATCAAACCCATCCTAATTTCGTCAAACCCATGCTAAATATGTCAAATCTCACATAAATTTTCAAACCTCACATAAATTTTCGTTCGGTTTCATCAAACCCATCCTAATTTCTTCAAACCCATGCTAAATTGCTCAAACCTCACATAAATTTTCAAACCACATAAATTTTCGTTCGGTTTCATCAAACCCATCCTAATTTCTTCAAACCCATGCTAAATTGCTCAAACCTCAGATAAATTTTCAAACCACATAAATTTTCGTTCGGTTTCATCAAACCCATCCTAATTTCTTCAAACCCATGCTAAATTGCTCAAACCTCACATAAATTTTCAAACCACATAAATTTTCGTTCGGTTTCATCAAACCCATCCTAATTTCTTCAAACCCATGCTAAATTGCTCAAACCTCAGATAAATTTTCAAACCACATAAATTTTCGTTCGGTTTCATCAAACCCATCCTAATTTCGTCAAACCCATGCTAAATATGTCAAACCTCACATAAATTTTCAAACCACATAAATTTTCGTTCGGTTTCATCAAACCCATCCTAATTTCTTCAAACCCATGCTAAATTGCTCAAACCTCACATAAATTTTCAAACCACATAAATTTTCGTTCGGTTTCATCAAACCCATCCTAATTTCTTCAAACCCATGCTAAATTGCTCAAACCTCAGATAAATTTTCAAACCACATAAATTTTCGTTCGGTTTCATCAAACCCATCCTAATTTCTTCAAACCCATGCTAAATTGTTCAAACCTCACATAAATTTTCAAACCACATAAATTTTCGTTCGGTTTCATCAAACCCATCCTAATTTCTTCAAACCCATGCTAAATTGCTCAAACCTCAGATAAATTTTCAAACCACATAAATTTTCGTTCAGTTTCATCAAACCCATCCTAATTTCGTCAAACCCATGCTAAATATGTCAAACCTCACATAAATTTTCAAACCACATAAATTTTCGTTCGGTTTCATCAAACCCATCCTAATTTCTTCAAACCCATGCTAAATTGCTCAAACCTCACATAAATTTTCAAACCACATAAATTTTCGTTCGGTTTCATCAAACCCATCCTAATTTCGTCAAACCCATGCTAAATATGTCAAACCTCACATAAATTTTCAAACCTCACATAAATTTTCGTTCGGTTTCATCAAACCCATCCTAATTTCTTCAAACCCATGCTAAATTGCTCAAACCTCACATAAATTTTCAAACCACATAAATTTTCGTTCGGTTTCATCAAACCCATCCTAATTTCTTCAAACCCATGCTAAATTGCTCAAACCTCAGATAAATTTTCAAACCACATAAATTTTCGTTCGGTTTCATCAAACCCATCCTAATTTCTTCAAACCCATGCTAAATTGCTCAAACCTCACATAAATTTTCAAACCACATAAATTTTCGTTCGGTTTCATCAAACCCATCCTAATTTCTTCAAACCCATGCTAAATTGCTCAAACCTCACATAAATTTTCAAACCACATAAATTTTCGTTCGGTTTCATCAAACCCATCCTAATTTCGTCAAACCCATGCTAAATATGTCAAACCTCACATAAATTTTCAAACCTCACATAAATTTTCGTTCGGTTTCATCAAACCCATCCTAATTTCTTCAAACCCATGCTAAATTGCTCAAACCTCACATAAATTTTCAAACCACATAAATTTTCGTTCGGTTTCATCAAACCCATCCTAATTTCTTCAAACCCATGCTAAATTGCTCAAACCTCAGATAAATTTTCAAACCACATAAATTTTCGTTCGGTTTCATCAAACCCATCCTAATTTCTTCAAACCCATGCTAAATTGCTCAAACCTCACATAAATTTTCAAACCACATAAATTTTCGTTCGGTTTCATCAAACCCATCCTAATTTCTTCAAACCCATGCTAAATTGCTCAAACCTCAGATAAATTTTCAAACCACATAAATTTTCGTTCGGTTTCATCAAACCCATCCTAATTTCGTCAAACCCATGCTAAATATGTCAAACCTCACATAAATTTTCAAACCACATAAATTTTCGTTCGGTTTCATCAAACCCATCCTAATTTCTTCAAACCCATGCTAAATTGCTCAAACCTCACATAAATTTTCAAACCACATAAATTTTCGTTCGGTTTCATCAAACCCATCCTAATTTCGTCAAACCCATGCTAAATATGTCAAACCTCACATAAATTTTCAAACCTCACATAAATTTTCGTTCGGTTTCATCAAACCCATCCTAATTTCTTCAAACCCATGCTAAATTGCTCAAACCTCACATAAATTTTCAAACCACATAAATTTTCGTTCGGTTTCATCAAACCCATCCTAATTTCTTCAAACCCATGCTAAATTGCTCAAACCTCAGATAAATTTTCAAACCACATAAATTTTCGTTCGGTTTCATCAAACCCATCCTAATTTCTTCAAACCCATGCTAAATTGCTCAAACCTCACATAAATTTTCAAACCACATAAATTTTCGTTCGGTTTCATCAAACCCATCCTAATTTCTTCAAACCCATGCTAAATTGCTCAAACCTCAGATAAATTTTCAAACCACATAAATTTTCGTTCGGTTTCATCAAACCCATCCTAATTTCGTCAAACCCATGCTAAATATGTCAAACCTCACATAAATTTTCAAACCACATAAATTTTCGTTCGGTTTCATCAAACCCATCCTAATTTCTTCAAACCCATGCTAAATTGCTCAAACCTCACATAAATTTTCAAACCACATAAATTTTCGTTCGGTTTCATCAAACCCATCCTAATTTCTTCAAACCCATGCTAAATTGCTCAAACCTCAGATAAATTTTCAAACCACATAAATTTTCGTTCGGTTTCATCAAACCCATCCTAATTTCTTCAAACCCATGCTAAATTGCTCAAACCTCACATAAATTTTCAAACCACATAAATTTTCGTTCGGTTTCATCAAACCCATCCTAATTTCTTCAAACCCATGCTAAATTGCTCAAACCTCAGATAAATTTTCAAACCACATAAATTTTCGTTCAGTTTCATCAAACCCATCCTAATTTCGTCAAACCCATGCTAAATATGTCAAACCTCACATAAATTTTCAAACCACATAAATTTTCGTTCGGTTTCATCAAACCCATCCTAATTTCTTCAAACCCATGCTAAATTGCTCAAACCTCACATAAATTTTCAAACCACATAAATTTTCGTTCGGTTTCATCAAACCCATCCTAATTTCGTCAAACCCATGCTAAATATGTCAAACCTCACATAAATTTTCAAACCTCACATAAATTTTCGTTCGGTTTCATCAAACCCATCCTAATTTCTTCAAACCCATGCTAAATTGCTCAAACCTCACATAAATTTTCAAACCACATAAATTTTCGTTCGGTTTCATCAAACCCATCCTAATTTCTTCAAACCCATGCTAAATTGCTCAAACCTCAGATAAATTTTCAAACCACATAAATTTTCGTTCGGTTTCATCAAACCCATCCTAATTTCTTCAAACCCATGCTAAATTGCTCAAACCTCACATAAATTTTCAAACCACATAAATTTTCGTTCGGTTTCATCAAACCCATCCTAATTTCTTCAAACCCATGCTAAATTGCTCAAACCTCACATAAATTTTCAAACCACATAAATTTTCGTTCGGTTTCATCAAACCCATCCTAATTTCGTCAAACCCATGCTAAATATGTCAAACCTCACATAAATTTTCAAACCTCACATAAATTTTCGTTCGGTTTCATCAAACCCATCCTAATTTCTTCAAACCCATGCTAAATTGCTCAAACCTCACATAAATTTTCAAACCACATAAATTTTCGTTCGGTTTCATCAAACCCATCCTAATTTCTTCAAACCCATGCTAAATTGCTCAAACCTCAGATAAATTTTCAAACCACATAAATTTTCGTTCGGTTTCATCAAACCCATCCTAATTTCTTCAAACCCATGCTAAATTGCTCAAACCTCACATAAATTTTCAAACCACATAAATTTTCGTTCGGTTTCATCAAACCCATCCTAATTTCTTCAAACCCATGCTAAATTGCTCAAACCTCACATAAATTTTCAAACCACATAAATTTTCGTTCGGTTTCATCAAACCCATCCTAATTTCGTCAAACCCATGCTAAATATGTCAAACCTCACATAAATTTTCAAACCACATAAATTTTCGTTCGGTTTCATCCAACCCATCCTAATTTCTTCAAACCCATGCTAAATTGCTCAAACCTCACATAAATTTTCGTTCGGATTCATCAAACCCATCCTAATTTCGTCAAACCCATGCTAAATATGTCAAACCTCACATAAATTTTCAAACCACATAAATTTTCGTTCGGTTTCATCAAACCCATCCTAATTTCTTCAAACCCATGCTAAATTGCTCAAACCTCACATAAATTTTCGTTCGGATTCATCAAACCCATCCTAATTTCGTCAAACCCATGCTAAATATGTCAAACCTCACATAAATTTTCAAACCACATAAATTTTCGTTCGGTTTCATCAAACCCATCCTAATTTCTTCAAACCCATGCTAAATATGTCAAACCTCACATAAATTTTCAAACCACATAAATTTTCGTTCGGTTTCATCAAACCCATCCTAATTTCTTCAAACCCATGCTAATTTGCTCAAACCTCAGATAAATTTTCAAACCTCATAAATTTTCGTTCGGATTCATCAAACCCATCCTAATTTCGTCAAACCCATGCTAATTTTGTCAAACCTCACATAAATTTTCAAACCTCACATAAATTTTCGTTCGGTTTCATCAAACCCATCCTAATTTCTTCAAACCCACGCTAAATTGCTCAAACCTCACATAAATTTTCAAACCACATAAATTTTCGTTCGGTTTCATCAAACCCATCCTAATTTCTTCAAACCCATGCTAAATTGCTCAAACCTCAGATAAATTTTCAAACCACATAAATTTTCGTTCGGTTTCATCAAACCCATCCTAATTTCGTCAAACCCATGCTAAATATGTCAAACCTCACATAAATTTTCAAACCACATAAATTTTCGTTCGGTTTCATCCAACCCATCCTAATTTCTTCAAACCCATGCTAAATTGCTCAAACCTCACATAAATTTTCGTTCGGATTCATCAAACCCATCCTAATTTCGTCAAACCCATGCTAAATATGTCAAACCTCACATAAATTTTCAAACCACATAAATTTTCGTTCGGTTTCATCAAACCCATCCTAATTTCTTCAAACCCATGCTAAATTGCTCAAACCTCAGATAAATTTTCAAACCACATAAATTTTCGTTCGGTTTCATCAAACCCATCCTAATTTCTTCAAACCCATGCTAAATTGCTCAAACCTCAGATAAATTTTCAAACCACATAAATTTTCGTTCGGTTTCATCAAACCCATCCTAATTTCGTCAAACCCATGCTAAATATGTCAAACCTCACATAAATTTTCAAACCACATAAATTTTCGTTCGGTTTTATCAAACCCATCCTAATTTCTTCAAACCCATGCTAATTTGCTCAAACCTCAGATAAATTTTCAAACCTCATAAATTTTCGTTCGGATTCATCAAACCCATCCTAATTTCGTCAAACCCATGCTAATTTTGTCAAACCTCAGATAAATTTTCAAACCACATAAATTTTCGTTCGGTTTCATCAAACCCATCCTAATTTCGTCAAACCCATGCTAAATATGTCAAACCTCACATAAATTTTCAAACCACATAAATTTTCGTTCGGTTTCATCAAACCCATCCTAATTTCTTCAAACCCATGCTAATTTGCTCAAACCTCAGATAAATTTTCAAACCTCATAAATTTTCGTTCGGATTCATCAAACCCATCCTAATTTCGTCAAACCCATGCTAATTTTGTCAAACCTCACATAAATTTTCGTTCGGTTTCATCAAACCCATCCTAATTTCTTCAAACCCATGCTAAATTGCTCAAACCTCACATAAATTTTCGTTCGGATTCATCAAACCCATCCTAATTTCGTCAAACCCATGCTAAATATGTCAAACCTCACATAAATTTTCAAACCACATAAATTTTCGTTCGGTTTCATCAAACCCATCCTAATTTCTTCAAACCCATGCTAAATTGCTCAAACCTCACATAAATTTTCAAACCACATAAATTTTCGTTCGGTTTCATCAAACCCATCCTAATTTCTTCAAACCCATGCTAAATTGCTCAAACCTCAGATAAATTTTCAAACCACATAAATTTTCGTTCGGTTTCATCAAACCCATCCTAATTTCTTCAAACCCATGCTAAATTGCTCAAACCTCAGATAAATTTTCAAACCACATAAATTTTCGTTCGGTTTCATCAAACCCATCCTAATTTCGTCAAACCCATGCTAAATATGTCAAACCTCACATAAATTTTCAAACCACATAAATTTTCGTTCGGTTTCATCAAACCCATCCTAATTTCTTCAAACCCATGCTAAATTGCTCAAACCTCACATAAATTTTCAAACCACATAAATTTTCGTTCGGTTTCATCAAACCCATCCTAATTTCTTCAAACCCATGCTAAATTGCTCAAACCTCAGATAAATTTTCAAACCACATAAATTTTCGTTCGGTTTCATCAAACCCATCCTAATTTCGTCAAACCCATGCTAAATATGTCAAACCTCACATAAATTTTCAAACCACATAAATTTTCGTTCGGTTTCATCAAACCCATCCTAATTTCTTCAAACCCATGCTAATTTGCTCAAACCTCAGATAAATTTTCAAACCTCATAAATTTTCGTTCGGATTCATCAAACCCATCCTAATTTCGTCAAACCCATGCTAATTTTGTCAAACCTCACATAAATTTTCAAACCTCACATAAATTTTCGTTCGGTTTCATCAAGCCCATCCTAATTTCTTCAAACCCATGCTAAATTGCTCAAACCTCACATAAATTTTTGTTCGGATTCATCAAACCCATCCTAATTTCGTCAAACCCATGCTAAATATGTCAAACCTCACATAAATTTTCAAACCACATAAATTTTCGTTCGGTTTCATCAAACCCATCCTAATTTCTTCAAACCCATGCTAATTTGCTCAAACCTCAGATAAATTTTCAAACCTCATAAATTTTCGTTCGGATTCATCAAACCCATCCTAATTTCGTCAAACCCATGCTAAATTGCTCAAACCTCACATAAATTTTCAAACCACATAAATTTTCGTTCGGTTTCATCAAACCCATCCTAATTTCTTCAAACCCATGCTAAATTGCTCAAACCTCAGATAAATTTTCAAACCACATAAATTTTCGTTCGGTTTCATCAAACCCATCCTAATTTCTTCAAACCCATGCTAAATTGCTCAAACCTCACATAAATTTTCAAACCACATAAATTTTCGTTCGGTTTCATCAAACCCATCCTAATTTCTTCAAACCCATGCTAAATTGCTCAAACCTCAGATAAATTTTCAAACCACATAAATTTTCGTTCGGTTTCATCAAACCCATCCTAATTTCGTCAAACCCATGCTAAATATGTCAAACCTCACATAAATTTTCAAACCACATAAATTTTCGTTCGGTTTCATCAAACCCATCCTAATTTCTTCAAACCCATGCTAAATTGCTCAAACCTCACATAAATTTTCAAACCACATAAATTTTCGTTCGGTTTCATCAAACCCATCCTAATTTCTTCAAACCCATGCTAAATTGCTCAAACCTCAGATAAATTTTCAAACCACATAAATTTTCGTTCGGTTTCATCAAACCCATCCTAATTTCGTCAAACCCATGCTAAATATGTCAAACCTCACATAAATTTTCAAACCACATAAATTTTCGTTCGGTTTCATCAAACCCATCCTAATTTCTTCAAACCCATGCTAAATTGCTCAAACCTCACATAAATTTTCAAACCACATAAATTTTCGTTCGGTTTCATCAAACCCATCCTAATTTCGTCAAACCCATGCTAAATATGTCAAACCTCACATAAATTTTCAAACCTCACATAAATTTTCGTTCGGTTTCATCAAACCCATCCTAATTTCTTCAAACCCATGCTAAATTGCTCAAACCTCACATAAATTTTCAAACCACATAAATTTTCGTTCGGTTTCATCAAACCCATCCTAATTTCTTCAAACCCATGCTAAATTGCTCAAACCTCAGATAAATTTTCAAACCACATAAATTTTCGTTCGGTTTCATCAAACCCATCCTAATTTCTTCAAACCCATGCTAAATTGCTCAAACCTCACATAAATTTTCAAACCACATAAATTTTCGTTCGGTTTCATCAAACCCATCCTAATTTCTTCAAACCCATGCTAAATTGCTCAAACCTCAGATAAATTTTCAAACCACATAAATTTTCGTTCGGTTTCATCAAACCCATCCTAAATTCGTCAAACCCATGCTAAATATGTCAAACCTCACATAAATTTTCAAACCACATAAATTTTCGTTCGGTTTCATCAAACCCATCCTAATTTCTTCAAACCCATGCTAAATTGCTCAAACCTCACATAAATTTTCAAACCACATAAATTTTCGTTCGGTTTCATCAAACCCATCCTAATTTCTTCAAACCCATGCTAAATTGCTCAAACCTCAGATAAATTTTCAAACCACATAAATTTTCGTTCGGTTTCATCAAACCCATCCTAATTTCTTCAAACCCATGCTAAATTGCTCAAACCTCACATAAATTTTCAAACCACATAAATTTTCGTTCGGTTTCATCAAACCCATCCTAATTTCTTCAAACCCATGCTAAATTGCTCAAACCTCAGATAAATTTTCAAACCACATAAATTTTCGTTCAGTTTCATCAAACCCATCCTAATTTCGTCAAACCCATGCTAAATATGTCAAACCTCACATAAATTTTCAAACCACATAAATTTTCGTTCGGTTTCATCAAACCCATCCTAATTTCTTCAAACCCATGCTAAATTGCTCAAACCTCACATAAATTTTCAAACCACATAAATTTTCGTTCGGTTTCATCAAACCCATCCTAATTTCGTCAAACCCATGCTAAATATGTCAAACCTCACATAAATTTTCAAACCTCACATAAATTTTCGTTCGGTTTCATCAAACCCATCCTAATTTCTTCAAACCCATGCTAAATTGCTCAAACCTCACATAAATTTTCAAACCACATAAATTTTCGTTCGGTTTCATCAAACCCATCCTAATTTCTTCAAACCCATGCTAAATTGCTCAAACCTCAGATAAATTTTCAAACCACATAAATTTTCGTTCGGTTTCATCAAACCCATCCTAATTTCTTCAAACCCATGCTAAATTGCTCAAACCTCACATAAATTTTCAAACCACATAAATTTTCGTTCGGTTTCATCAAACCCATCCTAATTTCTTCAAACCCATGCTAAATTGCTCAAACCTCACATAAATTTTCAAACCACATAAATTTTCGTTCGGTTTCATCAAACCCATCCTAATTTCGTCAAACCCATGCTAAATATGTCAAACCTCACATAAATTTTCAAACCTCACATAAATTTTCGTTCGGTTTCATCAAACCCATCCTAATTTCTTCAAACCCATGCTAAATTGCTCAAACCTCACATAAATTTTCAAACCACATAAATTTTCGTTCGGTTTCATCAAACCCATCCTAATTTCTTCAAACCCATGCTAAATTGCTCAAACCTCAGATAAATTTTCAAACCACATAAATTTTCGTTCGGTTTCATCAAACCCATCCTAATTTCTTCAAACCCATGCTAAATTGCTCAAACCTCACATAAATTTTCAAACCACATAAATTTTCGTTCGGTTTCATCAAACCCATCCTAATTTCTTCAAACCCATGCTAAATTGCTCAAACCTCACATAAATTTTCAAACCACATAAATTTTCGTTCGGTTTCATCAAACCCATCCTAATTTCGTCAAACCCATGCTAAATATGTCAAACCTCACATAAATTTTCAAACCTCACATAAATTTTCGTTCGGTTTCATCAAACCCATCCTAATTTCTTCAAACCCATGCTAAATTGCTCAAACCTCACATAAATTTTCAAACCACATAAATTTTCGATCGGTTTCATCAAACCCATCCTAATTTCTTCAAACCCATGCTAAATTGCTCAAACCTCAGATAAATTTTCAAACCACATAAATTTTCGTTCGGTTTCATCAAACCCATCCTAATTTCTTCAAACCCATGCTAAATTGCTCAAACCTCACATAAATTTTCAAACCACATAAATTTTCGTTCGGTTTCATCAAACCCATCCTAATTTCTTCAAACCCATGCTAAATTGCTCAAACCTCAGATAAATTTTCAAACCACATAAATTTTCGTTCGGTTTCATCAAACCCATCCTAATTTCGTCAAACCCATGCTAAATATGTCAAACCTCACATAAATTTTCAAACCACATAAATTTTCGTTCGGTTTCATCAAACCCATCCTAATTTCTTCAAACCCATGCTAAATTGCTCAAACCTCACATAAATTTTCAAACCACATAAATTTTCGTTCGGTTTCATCAAACCCATCCTAATTTCGTCAAACCCATGCTAAATATGTCAAACCTCACATAAATTTTCAAACCTCACATAAATTTTCGTTCGGTTTCATCAAACCCATCCTAATTTCTTCAAACCCATGCTAAATTGCTCAAACCTCACATAAATTTTCAAACCACATAAATTTTCGTTCGGTTTCATCAAACCCATCCTAATTTCTTCAAACCCATGCTAAATTGCTCAAACCTCAGATAAATTTTCAAACCACATAAATTTTCGTTCGGTTTCATCAAACCCATCCTAATTTCTTCAAACCCATGCTAAATTGCTCAAACCTCACATAAATTTTCAAACCACATAAATTTTCGTTCGGTTTCATCAAACCCATCCTAATTTCTTCAAACCCATGCTAAATTGCTCAAACCTCAGATAAATTTTCAAACCACATAAATTTTCGTTCGGTTTCATCAAACCCATCCTAATTTCGTCAAACCCATGCTAAATATGTCAAACCTCACATAAATTTTCAAACCACATAAATTTTCGTTCGGTTTCATCAAACCCATCCTAATTTCTTCAAACCCATGCTAAATTGCTCAAACCTCACATAAATTTTCAAACCACATAAATTTTCGTTCGGTTTCATCAAACCCATCCTAATTTCTTCAAACCCATGCTAAATTGCTCAAACCTCAGATAAATTTTCAAACCACATAAATTTTCGTTCGGTTTCATCAAACCCATCCTAATTTCTTCAAACCCATGCTAAATTGCTCAAACCTCACATAAATTTTCAAACCACATAAATTTTCGTTCGGTTTCATCAAACCCATCCTAATTTCTTCAAACCCATGCTAAATTGCTCAAACCTCAGATAAATTTTCAAACCACATAAATTTTCGTTCAGTTTCATCAAACCCATCCTAATTTCGTCAAACCCATGCTAAATATGTCAAACCTCACATAAATTTTCAAACCACATAAATTTTCGTTCGGTTTCATCAAACCCATCCTAATTTCTTCAAACCCATGCTAAATTGCTCAAACCTCACATAAATTTTCAAACCACATAAATTTTCGTTCGGTTTCATCAAACCCATCCTAATTTCGTCAAACCCATGCTAAATATGTCAAACCTCACATAAATTTTCAAACCTCACATAAATTTTCGTTCGGTTTCATCAAACCCATCCTAATTTCTTCAAACCCATGCTAAATTGCTCAAACCTCACATAAATTTTCAAACCACATAAATTTTCGTTCGGTTTCATCAAACCCATCCTAATTTCTTCAAACCCATGCTAAATTGCTCAAACCTCAGATAAATTTTCAAACCACATAAATTTTCGTTCGGTTTCATCAAACCCATCCTAATTTCTTCAAACCCATGCTAAATTGCTCAAACCTCACATAAATTTTCAAACCACATAAATTTTCGTTCGGTTTCATCAAACCCATCCTAATTTCTTCAAACCCATGCTAAATTGCTCAAACCTCACATAAATTTTCAAACCACATAAATTTTCGTTCGGTTTCATCAAACCCATCCTAATTTCGTCAAACCCATGCTAAATATGTCAAACCTCACATAAATTTTCAAACCTCACATAAATTTTCGTTCGGTTTCATCAAACCCATCCTAATTTCTTTAAACCCATGCTAAATTGCTCAAACCTCACATAAATTTTCAAACCACATAAATTTTCGTTCGGTTTCATCAAACCCATCCTAATTTCTTCAAACCCATGCTAAATTGCTCAAACCTCAGATAAATTTTCAAACCACATAAATTTTCGTTCGGTTTCATCAAACCCATCCTAATTTCTTCAAACCCATGCTAAATTGCTCAAACCTCACATAAATTTTCAAACCACATAAATTTTCGTTCGGTTTCATCAAACCCATCCTAATTTCTTCAAACCCATGCTAAATTGCTCAAACCTCACATAAATTTTCAAACCACATAAATTTTCGTTCGGTTTCATCAAACCCATCCTAATTTCGTCAAACCCATGCTAAATATGTCAAACCTCACATAAATTTTCAAACCACAAATTTTCGTTCGGTTTCATCCAACCCATCCTAATTTCTTCAAACCCATGCTAAATTGCTCAAACCTCACATAAATTTTCGTTCGGATTCATCAAACCCATCCTAATTTCGTCAAACCCATGCTAAATATGTCAAACCTCACATAAATTTTCAAACCACATAAATTTTCGTTCGGTTTCATCAAACCCATCCTAATTTCTTCAAACCCATGCTAAATTGCTCAAACCTCACATAAATTTTCGTTCGGATTCATCAAACCCATCCTAATTTCGTCAAACCCATGCTAAATATGTCAAACCTCACATAAATTTTCAAACCACATAAATTTTCGTTCGGTTTCATCAAACCCATCCTAATTTCTTCAAACCCATGCTAAATATGTCAAACCTCACATAAATTTTCAAACCACATAAATTTTCGTTCGGTTTCATCAAACCCATCCTAATTTCTTCAAACCCATGCTAATTTGCTCAAACCTCAGATAAATTTTCAAACCTCATAAATTTTCGTTCGGATTCATCAAACCCATCCTAATTTCGTCAAACCCATGCTAATTTTGTCAAACCTCACATAAATTTTCAAACCTCACATAAATTTTCGTTCGGTTTCATCAAACCCATCCTAATTTCTTCAAACCCACGCTAAATTGCTCAAACCTCACATAAATTTTCAAACCACATAAATTTTCGTTCGGTTTCATCAAACCCATCCTAATTTCTTCAAACCCATGCTAAATTGCTCAAACCTCAGATAAATTTTCAAACCACATAAATTTTCGTTCGGTTTCATCAAACCCATCCTAATTTCGTCAAACCCATGCTAAATATGTCAAACCTCACATAAATTTTCAAACCACATAAATTTTCGTTCGGTTTCATCCAACCCATCCTAATTTCTTCAAACCCATGCTAAATTGCTCAAACCTCACATAAATTTTCGTTCGGATTCATCAAACCCATCCTAATTTCGTCAAACCCATGCTAAATATGTCAAACCTCACATAAATTTTCAAACCACATAAATTTTCGTTCGGTTTCATCAAACCCATCCTAATTTCTTCAAACCCATGCTAAATTGCTCAAACCTCAGATAAATTTTCAAACCACATAAATTTTCGTTCGGTTTCATCAAACCCATCCTAATTTCTTCAAACCCATGCTAAATTGCTCAAACCTCAGATAAATTTTCAAACCACATAAATTTTCGTTCGGTTTCATCAAACCCATCCTAATTTCGTCAAACCCATGCTAAATATGTCAAACCTCACATAAATTTTCAAACCACATAAATTTTCGTTCGGTTTTATCAAACCCATCCTAATTTCTTCAAACCCATGCTAATTTGCTCAAACCTCAGATAAATTTTCAAACCTCATAAATTTTCGTTCGGATTCATCAAACCCATCCTAATTTCGTCAAACCCATGCTAATTTTGTCAAACCTCAGATAAATTTTCAAACCACATAAATTTTCGTTCGGTTTCATCAAACCCATCCTAATTTCGTCAAACCCATGCTAAATATGTCAAACCTCACATAAATTTTCAAACCACATAAATTTTCGTTCGGTTTCATCAAACCCATCCTAATTTCTTCAAACCCATGCTAATTTGCTCAAACCTCAGATAAATTTTCAAACCTCATAAATTTTCGTTCGGATTCATCAAACCCATCCTAATTTCGTCAAACCCATGCTAATTTTGTCAAACCTCACATAAATTTTCGTTCGGTTTCATCAAACCCATCCTAATTTCTTCAAACCCATGCTAAATTGCTCAAACCTCACATAAATTTTCGTTCGGATTCATCAAACCCATCCTAATTTCGTCAAACCCATGCTAAATATGTCAAACCTCACATAAATTTTCAAACCACATAAATTTTCGTTCGGTTTCATCAAACCCATCCTAATTTCTTCAAACCCATGCTAAATTGCTCAAACCTCACATAAATTTTCAAACCACATAAATTTTCGTTCGGTTTCATCAAACCCATCCTAATTTCTTCAAACCCATGCTAAATTGCTCAAACCTCAGATAAATTTTCAAACCACATAAATTTTCGTTCGGTTTCATCAAACCCATCCTAATTTCTTCAAACCCATGCTAAATTGCTCAAACCTCAGATAAATTTTCAAACCACATAAATTTTCGTTCGGTTTCATCAAACCCATCCTAATTTCGTCAAACCCATGCTAAATATGTCAAACCTCACATAAATTTTCAAACCACATAAATTTTCGTTCGGTTTCATCAAACCCATCCTAATTTCTTCAAACCCATGCTAAATTGCTCAAACCTCACATAAATTTTCAAACCACATAAATTTTCGTTCGGTTTCATCAAACCCATCCTAATTTCTTCAAACCCATGCTAAATTGCTCAAACCTCAGATAAATTTTCAAACCACATAAATTTTCGTTCGGTTTCATCAAACCCATCCTAATTTCGTCAAACCCATGCTAAATATGTCAAACCTCACATAAATTTTCAAACCACATAAATTTTCGTTCGGTTTCATCAAACCCATCCTAATTTCTTCAAACCCATGCTAATTTGCTCAAACCTCAGATAAATTTTCAAACCTCATAAATTTTCGTTCGGATTCATCAAACCCATCCTAATTTCGTCAAACCCATGCTAATTTTGTCAAACCTCACATAAATTTTCAAACCTCACATAAATTTTCGTTCGGTTTCATCAAGCCCATCCTAATTTCTTCAAACCCATGCTAAATTGCTCAAACCTCACATAAATTTTTGTTCGGATTCATCAAACCCATCCTAATTTCGTCAAACCCATGCTAAATATGTCAAACCTCACATAAATTTTCAAACCACATAAATTTTCGTTCGGTTTCATCAAACCCATCCTAATTTCTTCAAACCCATGCTAATTTGCTCAAACCTCAGATAAATTTTCAAACCTCATAAATTTTCGTTCGGATTCATCAAACCCATCCTAATTTCGTCAAACCCATGCTAAATTGCTCAAACCTCACATAAATTTTCAAACCACATAAATTTTCGTTCGGTTTCATCAAACCCATCCTAATTTCTTCAAACCCATGCTAAATTGCTCAAACCTCAGATAAATTTTCAAACCACATAAATTTTCGTTCGGTTTCATCAAACCCATCCTAATTTCTTCAAACCCATGCTAAATTGCTCAAACCTCACATAAATTTTCAAACCACATAAATTTTCGTTCGGTTTCATCAAACCCATCCTAATTTCTTCAAACCCATGCTAAATTGCTCAAACCTCAGATAAATTTTCAAACCACATAAATTTTCGTTCGGTTTCATCAAACCCATCCTAATTTCGTCAAACCCATGCTAAATATGTCAAACCTCACATAAATTTTCAAACCACATAAATTTTCGTTCGGTTTCATCAAACCCATCCTAATTTCTTCAAACCCATGCTAAATTGCTCAAACCTCACATAAATTTTCAAACCACATAAATTTTCGTTCGGTTTCATCAAACCCATCCTAATTTCTTCAAACCCATGCTAAATTGCTCAAACCTCAGATAAATTTTCAAACCACATAAATTTTCGTTCGGTTTCATCAAACCCATCCTAATTTCGTCAAACCCATGCTAAATATGTCAAACCTCACATAAATTTTCAAACCACATAAATTTTCGTTCGGTTTCATCAAACCCATCCTAATTTCTTCAAACCCATGCTAAATTGCTCAAACCTCACATAAATTTTCAAACCACATAAATTTTCGTTCGGTTTCATCAAACCCATCCTAATTTCGTCAAACCCATGCTAAATATGTCAAACCTCACATAAATTTTCAAACCTCACATAAATTTTCGTTCGGTTTCATCAAACCCATCCTAATTTCTTCAAACCCATGCTAAATTGCTCAAACCTCACATAAATTTTCAAACCACATAAATTTTCGTTCGGTTTCATCAAACCCATCCTAATTTCTTCAAACCCATGCTAAATTGCTCAAACCTCAGATAAATTTTCAAACCACATAAATTTTCGTTCGGTTTCATCAAACCCATCCTAATTTCTTCAAACCCATGCTAAATTGCTCAAACCTCACATAAATTTTCAAACCACATAAATTTTCGTTCGGTTTCATCAAACCCATCCTAATTTCTTCAAACCCATGCTAAATTGCTCAAACCTCAGATAAATTTTCAAACCACATAAATTTTCGTTCGGTTTCATCAAACCCATCCTAATTTCGTCAAACCCATGCTAAATATGTCAAACCTCACATAAATTTTCAAACCACATAAATTTTCGTTCGGTTTCATCAAACCCATCCTAATTTCTTCAAACCCATGCTAAATTGCTCAAACCTCACATAAATTTTCAAACCACATAAATTTTCGTTCGGTTTCATCAAACCCATCCTAATTTCTTCAAACCCATGCTAAATTGCTCAAACCTCAGATAAATTTTCAAACCACATAAATTTTCGTTCGGTTTCATCAAACCCATCCTAATTTCTTCAAACCCATGCTAAATTGCTCAAACCTCACATAAATTTTCAAACCACATAAATTTTCGTTCGGTTTCATCAAACCCATCCTAATTTCTTCAAACCCATGCTAAATTGCTCAAACCTCAGATAAATTTTCAAACCACATAAATTTTCGTTCAGTTTCATCAAACCCATCCTAATTTCGTCAAACCCATGCTAAATATGTCAAACCTCACATAAATTTTCAAACCACATAAATTTTCGTTCGGTTTCATCAAACCCATCCTAATTTCTTCAAACCCATGCTAAATTGCTCAAACCTCACATAAATTTTCAAACCACATAAATTTTCGTACGGTTTCATCAAACCCATCCTAATTTCGTCAAACCCATGCTAAATATGTCAAACCTCACATAAATTTTCAAACCTCACATAAATTTTCGTTCGGTTTCATCAAACCCATCCTAATTTCTTCAAACCCATGCTAAATTGCTCAAACCTCACATAAATTTTCAAACCACATAAATTTTCGTTCGGTTTCATCAAACCCATCCTAATTTCTTCAAACCCATGCTAAATTGCTCAAACCTCAGATAAATTTTCAAACCACATAAATTTTCGTTCGGTTTCATCAAACCCATCCTAATTTCTTCAAACCCATGCTAAATTGCTCAAACCTCACATAAATTTTCAAACCACATAAATTTTCGTTCGGTTTCATCAAACCCATCCTAATTTCTTCAAACCCATGCTAAATTGCTCAAACCTCACATAAATTTTCAAACCACATAAATTTTCGTTCGGTTTCATCAAACCCATCCTAATTTCGTCAAACCCATGCTAAATATGTCAAACCTCACATAAATTTTCAAACCTCACATAAATTTTCGTTCGGTTTCATCAAACCCATCCTAATTTCTTCAAACCCATGCTAAATTGCTCAAACCTCACATAAATTTTCAAACCACATAAATTTTCGTTCGGTTTCATCAAACCCATCCTAATTTCTTCAAACCCATGCTAAATTGCTCAAACCTCAGATAAATTTTCAAACCACATAAATTTTCGTTCGGTTTCATCAAACCCATCCTAATTTCTTCAAACCCATGCTAAATTGCTCAAACCTCACATAAATTTTCAAACCACATAAATTTTCGTTCGGTTTCATCAAACCCATCCTAATTTCTTCAAACCCATGCTAAATTGCTCAAACCTCACATAAATTTTCAAACCACATAAATTTTCGTTCGGTTTCATCAAACCCATCCTAATTTCGTCAAACCCATGCTAAATATGTCAAACCTCACATAAATTTTCAAACCACATAAATTTTCGTTCGGTTTCATCCAACCCATCCTAATTTCTTCAAACCCATGCTAAATTGCTCAAACCTCACATAAATTTTCGTTCGGATTCATCAAACCCATCCTAATTTCGTCAAACCCATGCTAAATATGTCAAACCTCACATAAATTTTCAAACCACATAAATTTTCGTTCGGTTTCATCAAACCCATCCTAATTTCTTCAAACCCATGCTAAATTGCTCAAACCTCACATAAATTTTCGTTCGGATTCATCAAACCCATCCTAATTTCGTCAAACCCATGCTAAATATGTCAAACCTCACATAAATTTTCAAACCACATAAATTTTCGTTCGGTTTCATCAAACCCATCCTAATTTCTTCAAACCCATGCTAAATATGTCAAACCTCACATAAATTTTCAAACCACATAAATTTTCGTTCGGTTTCATCAAACCCATCCTAATTTCTTCAAACCCATGCTAATTTGCTCAAACCTCAGATAAATTTTCAAACCTCATAAATTTTCGTTCGGATTCATCAAACCCATCCTAATTTCGTCAAACCCATGCTAATTTTGTCAAACCTCACATAAATTTTCAAACCTCACATAAATTTTCGTTCGGTTTCATCAAACCCATCCTAATTTCTTCAAACCCACGCTAAATTGCTCAAACCTCACATAAATTTTCAAACCACATAAATTTTCGTTCGGTTTCATCAAACCCATCCTAATTTCTTCAAACCCATGCTAAATTGCTCAAACCTCAGATAAATTTTCAAACCACATAAATTTTCGTTCGGTTTCATCAAACCCATCCTAATTTCGTCAAACCCATGCTAAATATGTCAAACCTCACATAAATTTTCAAACCACATAAATTTTCGTTCGGTTTCATCCAACCCATCCTAATTTCTTCAAACCCATGCTAAATTGCTCAAACCTCACATAAATTTTCGTTCGGATTCATCAAACCCATCCTAATTTCGTCAAACCCATGCTAAATATGTCAAACCTCACATAAATTTTCAAACCACATAAATTTTCGTTCGGTTTCATCAAACCCATCCTAATTTCTTCAAACCCATGCTAAATTGCTCAAACCTCAGATAAATTTTCAAACCACATAAATTTTCGTTCGGTTTCATCAAACCCATCCTAATTTCTTCAAACCCATGCTAAATTGCTCAAACCTCAGATAAATTTTCAAACCACATAAATTTTCGTTCGGTTTCATCAAACCCATCCTAATTTCGTCAAACCCATGCTAAATATGTCAAACCTCACATAAATTTTCAAACCACATAAATTTTCGTTCGGTTTTATCAAACCCATCCTAATTTCTTCAAACCCATGCTAATTTGCTCAAACCTCAGATAAATTTTCAAACCTCATAAATTTTCGTTCGGATTCATCAAACCCATCCTAATTTCGTCAAACCCATGCTAATTTTGTCAAACCTCAGATAAATTTTCAAACCACATAAATTTTCGTTCGGTTTCATCAAACCCATCCTAATTTCGTCAAACCCATGCTAAATATGTCAAACCTCACATAAATTTTCAAACCACATAAATTTTCGTTCGGTTTCATCAAACCCATCCTAATTTCTTCAAACCCATGCTAATTTGCTCAAACCTCAGATAAATTTTCAAACCTCATAAATTTTCGTTCGGATTCATCAAACCCATCCTAATTTCGTCAAACCCATGCTAATTTTGTCAAACCTCACATAAATTTTCGTTCGGTTTCATCAAACCCATCCTAATTTCTTCAAACCCATGCTAAATTGCTCAAACCTCACATAAATTTTCGTTCGGATTCATCAAACCCATCCTAATTTCGTCAAACCCATGCTAAATATGTCAAACCTCACATAAATTTTCAAACCACATAAATTTTCGTTCGGTTTCATCAAACCCATCCTAATTTCTTCAAACCCATGCTAAATTGCTCAAACCTCACATAAATTTTCAAACCACATAAATTTTCGTTCGGTTTCATCAAACCCATCCTAATTTCTTCAAACCCATGCTAAATTGCTCAAACCTCAGATAAATTTTCAAACCACATAAATTTTCGTTCGGTTTCATCAAACCCATCCTAATTTCTTCAAACCCATGCTAAATTGCTCAAACCTCAGATAAATTTTCAAACCACATAAATTTTCGTTCGGTTTCATCAAACCCATCCTAATTTCGTCAAACCCATGCTAAATATGTCAAACCTCACATAAATTTTCAAACCACATAAATTTTCGTTCGGTTTCATCAAACCCATCCTAATTTCTTCAAACCCATGCTAAATTGCTCAAACCTCACATAAATTTTCAAACCACATAAATTTTCGTTCGGTTTCATCAAACCCATCCTAATTTCTTCAAACCCATGCTAAATTGCTCAAACCTCAGATAAATTTTCAAACCACATAAATTTTCGTTCGGTTTCATCAAACCCATCCTAATTTCGTCAAACCCATGCTAAATATGTCAAACCTCACATAAATTTTCAAACCACATAAATTTTCGTTCGGTTTCATCAAACCCATCCTAATTTCTTCAAACCCATGCTAATTTGCTCAAACCTCAGATAAATTTTCAAACCTCATAAATTTTCGTTCGGATTCATCAAACCCATCCTAATTTCGTCAAACCCATGCTAATTTTGTCAAACCTCACATAAATTTTCAAACCTCACATAAATTTTCGTTCGGTTTCATCAAGCCCATCCTAATTTCTTCAAACCCATGCTAAATTGCTCAAACCTCACATAAATTTTTGTTCGGATTCATCAAACCCATCCTAATTTCGTCAAACCCATGCTAAATATGTCAAACCTCACATAAATTTTCAAACCACATAAATTTTCGTTCGGTTTCATCAAACCCATCCTAATTTCTTCAAACCCATGCTAATTTGCTCAAACCTCAGATAAATTTTCAAACCTCATAAATTTTCGTTCGGATTCATCAAACCCATCCTAATTTCGTCAAACCCATGCTAATTTTGTCAAACCTCACATAAATTTTCAAACCTCACATAAATTTTCGTTCGGTTTCATCAAACCCATCCTAATTTCTTCAAACCCATGCTAAATTGCTCAAACCTCACATAAATTTTCGTTCGGATTCATCAAACCCATCCTAATTTCGTCAAACCCATGCTAATTTTGTCAAACCTCACATAAATTTTCAAACCTCACATAAATTTTCGTTCGGTTTCATCAAACCCATCCTAATTTCTTCAAACCCATGCTAAATTGCTCAAACCTCACATAAATTTTCGTTCGGATTCATCAAACCCATCCTAATTTCGTCAAACCCATGCTAAATATGTCAAACCTCACATAAATTTTCAAACCACATAAATTTTCATTCGGTTTCATCAATCCCATCCTAATTTCTTCAAACCCATGCTAAATTGCTCAAACCTCACATAAATTTTCAAACCACATAAATTTTCGTTCGGTTTCATCAAACCCATCCTAATTTCTTCAAACCCATGCTAAATTGCTCAAACCTCAGATAAATTTTCAAACCACATAAATTTTCGTTCGGTTTCATCAAACCCATCCTAATTTCGTCAAACCCATGCTAAATATGTCAAACCTCACATAAATTTTCAAACCACATAAATTTTCGTTCGGTTTCATCAAACCCATCCTAATTTCTTCAAACCCATGCTAATTTGCTCAAACCTCAGATAAATTTTCAAACCTCATAAATTTTCGTTCGGATTCATCAAACCCATCCTAATTTCGTCAAACCCATGCTAATTTTGTCAAACCTCACATAAATTTTCAAACCTCACATAAATTTTCGTTCGGTTTCATCAAACCCATCCTAATTTCTTCAAACCCATGCTAAATTGCTCAAACCTCACATAAATTTTCGTTCGGATTCATCAAACCCATCCTAATTTCGTCAAACCCATGCTAAATATGTCAAACCTCACATAAATTTTCAAACCACATAAATTTTCGTTCGGTTTCATCAAACCCATCCTAATTTCTTCAAACCCATGCTAATTTGCTCAAACCTCAGATAAATTTTCAAACCTCATAAATTTTCGTTCGGATTCATCAAACCCATCCTAATTTCGTCAAACCCATGCTAATTTTGTCAAACCTCACATAAATTTTCAAACCTCACATAAATTTTCGTTCGGTTTCATCAAACCGATCCTAATTTCTTCAAACCCATGCTAAATTGCTCAAACCTCACATAAATTTTCGTTCGGATTCATCAAACCCATCCTAATTTCGTCAAACCCATGCTAATTTTGTCAAACCTCACATAAATTTTCAAACCTCACATAAATTTTCGTTCGGTTTCATCAAACCCATCCTAATTTCTTCATACCCATGCTAAATTGCTCAAACCTCACATAAATTTTCGTTCGGATTCATCAAACCCATCCTAATTTCGTCAAACCCATGCTAAATATGTCAAACCTCACATAAATTTTCAAACCACATAAATTTTCGTTCGGTTTCATCAATCCCATCCTAATTTCTTCAAACCCATGCTAAATTGCTCAAACCTCACATAAATTTTCGTTCGGATTCATCAAACCCATCCTAATTTCGTCAAACCCATGCTAAATATGTCAAACCTCACATAAATTTTCAAACCACATAAATTTTCGTTCGGTTTCATCAAACCCATCCTAATTTCTTCAAACCCATGCTAAATTGCTCAAACCTCAGATAAATTTTCAAACCACATAAATTTTCGTTCGGTTTCATCAAACCCATCCTAATTTCGTCAAACCCATGCTAAATATGTCAAACCTCACATAAATTTTCAAACCACATAAATTTTCGTTCGGTTTCATCAAACCCATCCTAATTTCGTCAAACCCATGCTAATTTTGTCAAACCTCACATAAATTTTCAAACCTCACATAAATTTTCGTTCGGTTTCATCAAACCCATAATAATTTCTTCAAACCCATGCTAAATTGCTCAAACCTCACATAAATTTTCGTTCGGATTCATCAAACCCATCCTAATTTCGTCAAACCCATGCTAAATATGTCAAACCTCACATAAATTTTCAAACCACATAAATTTTCGTTCGGTTTCATCAAACCCATCCTAATTTCTTCAAACCCATGCTAATTTGCTCAAACCTCAGATAAATTTTCAAACCTCATAAATTTTCGTTCGGATTCATCAAACCCATCCTAATTTCTTCAAACCCATGCTAAATTGCTCAAACCTCACATAAATTTTCAAACCACATAAATTTTCGTTCGGTTTCATCAAACCCATCCTAATTTCTTCAAACCCATGCTAAATTGCTCAAACCTCAGATAAATTTTCAAACCACATAAATTTTCGTTCGGTTTCATCAAACCCATCCTAATTTCGTCAAACCCATGCTAAATATGTCAAACCTCACATAAATTTTCAAACCACATAAATTTTCGTTCGGTTTCATCAAACCCATCCTAATTTCTTCAAACCCATGCTAAATTGCTCAAACCTCACATAAATTTTCAAACCACATAAATTTTCGTTCGGTTTCATCAAACCCATCCTAATTTCTTCAAACCCATGCTAAATTGCTCAAACCTCACATAAATTTTCGTTCGGTTTCATCAAACCCATCCTAATTTCGTCAAACCCATGCTAAATATGTCAAACCTCACATAAATTTTCAAACCACATAAATTTTCGTTCGGTTTCATCAAACCCATCCTAATTTCTTCAAACCCATGCTAATTTGCTCAAACCTCAGATAAATTTTCAAACCTCATAAATTTTCGTTCGGATTCATCAAACCCATCCTAATTTCATCAAACCCATGCTAAATATGTCAAACCTCACATAAATTTTCAAACCACATAAATTTTCGTTCGGTTTCATCAAACCCATCCTAATTTCTTCAAACCCATGCTAAATTGCTCAAACCTCAGATAAATTTTCAAACCTCACATAAATTTTCGTTCGGTTTCATCAAACCCATCCTAATTTCTTCAAACCCATGCTAAATTGCTCAAACCTCACATAAATTTTCGTTCGGATTCATCAAACCCATCCTAATTTCGTCAAACCCATGCTAAATATGTCAAACCTCACATAAATTTTCAAACCACATAAATTTTCGTTCGGTTTCATCAAACCCATCCTAATTTCTTCAAACCCATGCTAAATTGCTCAAACCTCACATAAATTTTCAAACCACATAAAATTTCGTTCGGTTTCATCAAACCCATCCTAATTTCTTCAAACCCATGCTAAATTGCTCAAACCTCAGATAAATTTTCAAACCACATAAATTTTCGTTCGGTTTCATCAAACCCATCCTAATTTCGTCAAACCCATGCTAAATATGTCAAACCTCACATAAATTTTCAAACCACATAAATTTTCGTTCGGTTTCATCAAACCCATCCTAATTTCTTCAAACCCATGCTAATTTGCTCAAACCTCAGATAAATTTTCAAACCTCATAAATTTTCGTTCGGATTCATCAAACCCATCCTAATTTCGTCAAACCCATGCTAATTTTGTCAAACCTCACATAAATTTTCAAACCTCACATAAATTTTCGTTCGGTTTCATCAAACCCATCCTAATTTCTTCAAACCCATGCTAAATTGCTCAAACCTCACATAAATTTTCGTTCGGATTCATCAAACCCATCCTAATTTCGTCAAACCCATGCTAAATATGTCAAACCTCACATAAAATTTCAAACCACGTAAATTTTCGTTCGGATTCATCAAACCCATCCTAATTTCGTCAAACCCATGCTAAATATGTCAAACCTCACATAAATTTTCAAACCACATAAATTTTCGTTCGGTTTCATCAAACCCATCCTAATTTCTTCAAACCCATGCTAAATTGCTCAAACCTCACATAAATTTTCAAACCACATAAATTTTCGTTCGGTTTCATCAAACCCATCCTAATTTCTTCAAACCCATGCTAAATTGCTCAAACCTCAGATAAATTTTCAAACCACATAAATTTTCGTTCGGTTTCATCAAACCCATCCTAATTTCTTCAAACCCATGCTAAATTGCTCAAACCTCAGATAAATTTTCAAACCACATAAATTTTCGTTCGGTTTCATCAAACCCATCCTAATTTCGTCAAACCCATGCTAAATATGTCAAACCTCATAAATTTTCAAACCACATAAATTTTCGTTCGGTTTCATCAAACCCATCCTAATTTCTTCAAACCCATGCTAAATTGCTCAAACCTCACATAAATTTTCAAACCACACAAATTTTCGTTCGGTTTCATCAAACCCATCCTAATTTCTTCAAACCCATGCTAAATTGCTCAAACCTCAGATAAATTTTCAAACCACATAAATTTTCGTTCGGTTTCATCAAACCCATCCTAATTTCGTCAAACCCATGCTAAATATGTCAAACCTCACATACATTTTCAAACCACATAAATTTTCGTTCGGTTTCATCAAACCCATCCTAATTTCTTCAAACCCATGCTAATTTGCTCAAACCTCAGATAAATTTTCAAACCTCATAAATTTTCGTTCGGATTCATCAAACCCATCCTAATTTCGTCAAACCCATGCTAATTTTGTCAAACCTCACATAAATTTTCAAACCTCACATAAATTTTCGTTCGGTTTCATCAAACCCATCCTAATTTCTTCAAACCCATGCTAAATTGCTCAAACCTCACATAAATTTTCGTTCGGATTCATCAAACCCATCCTAATTTCGTCAAACCCATGCTAAATATGTCAAACCTCACATAAATTTTCAAACCACATAAATTTTCGTTCGGTTTCATCAAACCCATCCTAATTTCTTCAAACCCATGCTAATTTGCTCAAACCTCAGATAAATTTTCAAACCTCATAAATTTTCGTTCGGATTCATCAAACCCATCCTAATTTCGTCAAACCCATGCTAAATTGCTCAAACCTCACATAAATTTTCAAACCACATAAATTTTCGTTCGGTTTCATCAAACCCATCCTAATTTCTTCAAACCCATGCTAAATTGCTCAAACCTCAGATAAATTTTCAAACCACATAAATTTTCGTTCGGTTTCATCAAACCCATCCTAATTTCTTCAAACCCATGCTAAATTGCTCAAACCTCAGATAAATTTTCAAACCACATAAATTTTCGTTCGGTTTCATCAAACCCATCCTAATTTCGTCAAACCCATGCTAAATATGTCAAACCTCACATAAATTTTCAAACCACATAAATTTTCGTTCGGTTTCATCAAACCCATCCTAATTTCTTCAAACCCATGCTAAATTGCTCAAACCTCACATAAATTTTCAAACCACATAAATTTTCGTTCGGTTTCATCAAACCCATCCTAATTTCTTCAAACCCATGCTAAATTGCTCAAACCTCAGATAAATTTTCAAACCACATAAATTTTCGTTCGGTTTCATCAAACCCATCCTAATTTCGTCAAACACATGCTAAATATGTCAAACCTCACATAAATTTTCAAACCACATAAATTTTCGTTCGGTTTCATCAAACCCATCCTAATTTCTTCAAACCCATGCTAATTTGCTCAAACCTCAGATAAATTTTCAAACCTCATAAATTTTCGTTCGGATTCATCAAACCCATCCTAATTTCGTCAAACCCATGCTAATTTTGTCAAACCTCACATAAATTTTCAAACCTCACATAAATTTTCGTTCGGTTTCATCAAGCCCATCCTAATTTCTTCAAACCCATGCTAAATTGCTCAAACCTCACATAAATTTTTGTTCGGATTCATCAAACCCATCCTAATTTCGTCAAACCCATGCTAAATATGTCAAACCTCACATAAATTTTCAAACCACATAAATTTTCGTTCGGTTTCATCAAACCCATCCTAATTTCTTCAAACCCATGCTAATTTGCTCAAACCTCAGATAAATTTTCAAACCTCATAAATTTTCGTTCGGATTCATCAAACCCATCCTAATTTCGTCAAACCCATGCTAAATTGCTCAAACCTCACATAAATTTTCAAACCACATAAATTTTCGTTCGGTTTCATCAAACCCATCCTAATTTCTTCAAACCCATGCTAAATTGCTCAAACCTCAGATAAATTTTCAAACCACATAAATTTTCGTTCGGTTTCATCAAACCCATCCTAATTTCTTCAAACCCATGCTAAATTGCTCAAACCTCACATAAATTTTCAAACCACATAAATTTTCGTTCGGTTTCATCAAACCCATCCTAATTTCTTCAAACCCATGCTAAATTGCTCAAACCTCAGATAAATTTTCAAACCACATAAATTTTCGTTCGGTTTCATCAAACCCATCCTAATTTCGTCAAACCCATGCTAAATATGTCAAACCTCACATAAATTTTCAAACCACATAAATTTTCGTTCGGTTTCATCAAACCCATCCTAATTTCTTCAAACCCATGCTAAATTGCTCAAACCTCACATAAATTTTCAAACCACATAAATTTTCGTTCGGTTTCATCAAACCCATCCTAATTTCGTCAAACCCATGCTAAATATGTCAAACCTCACATAAATTTTCAAACCTCACATAAATTTTCGTTCGGTTTCATCAAACCCATCCTAATTTCTTCAAACCCATGCTAAATTGCTCAAACCTCACATAAATTTTCAAACCACATAAATTTTCGTTCGGTTTCATCAAACCCATCCTAATTTCTTCAAACCCATGCTAAATTGCTCAAACCTCAGATAAATTTTCAAACCACATAAATTTTCGTTCGGTTTCATCAAACCCATCCTAATTTCTTCAAACCCATGCTAAATTGCTCAAACCTCACATAAATTTTCAAACCACATAAATTTTCGTTCGGTTTCATCAAACCCATCCTAATTTCTTCAAACCCATGCTAAATTGCTCAAACCTCAGATAAATTTTCAAACCACATAAATTTTCGTTCGGTTTCATCAAACCCATCCTAATTTCGTCAAACCCATGCTAAATATGTCAAACCTCACATAAATTTTCAAACCACATAAATTTTCGTTCGGTTTCATCAAACCCATCCTAATTTCTTCAAACCCATGCTAAATTGCTCAAACCTCACATAAATTTTCAAACCACATAAATTTTCGTTCGGTTTCATCAAACCCATCCTAATTTCTTCAAACCCATGCTAAATTGCTCAAACCTCAGATAAATTTTCAAACCACATAAATTTTCGTTCGGTTTCATCAAACCCATCCTAATTTCTTCAAACCCATGCTAAATTGCTCAAACCTCACATAAATTTTCAAACCACATAAATTTTCGTTCGGTTTCATCAAACCCATCCTAATTTCTTCAAACCCATGCTAAATTGCTCAAACCTCAGATAAATTTTCAAACCACATAAATTTTCGTTCAGTTTCATCAAACCCATCCTAATTTCGTCAAACCCATGCTAAATATGTCAAACCTCACATAAATTTTCAAACCACATAAATTTTCGTTCGGTTTCATCAAACCCATCCTAATTTCTTCAAACCCATGCTAAATTGCTCAAACCTCACATAAATTTTCAAACCACATAAATTTTCGTTCGGTTTCATCAAACCCATCCTAATTTCGTCAAACCCATGCTAAATATGTCAAACCTCACATAAATTTTCAAACCTCACATAAATTTTCGTTCGGTTTCATCAAACCCATCCTAATTTCTTCAAACCCATGCTAAATTGCTCAAACCTCACATAAATTTTCAAACCACATAAATTTTCGTTCGGTTTCATCAAACCCATCCTAATTTCTTCAAACCCATGCTAAATTGCTCAAACCTCAGATAAATTTTCAAACCACATAAATTTTCGTTCGGTTTCATCAAACCCATCCTAATTTCTTCAAACCCATGCTAAATTGCTCAAACCTCACATAAATTTTCAAACCACATAAATTTTCGTTCGGTTTCATCAAACCCATCCTAATTTCTTCAAACCCATGCTAAATTGCTCAAACCTCACATAAATTTTCAAACCACATAAATTTTCGTTCGGTTTCATCAAACCCATCCTAATTTCGTCAAACCCATGCTAAATATGTCAAACCTCACATAAATTTTCAAACCTCACATAAATTTTCGTTCGGTTTCATCAAACCCATCCTAATTTCTTCAAACCCATGCTAAATTGCTCAAACCTCACATAAATTTTCAAACCACATAAATTTTCGTTCGGTTTCATCAAACCCATCCTAATTTCTTCAAACCCATGCTAAATTGCTCAAACCTCAGATAAATTTTCAAACCACATAAATTTTCGTTCGGTTTCATCAAACCCATCCTAATTTCTTCAAACCCATGCTAAATTGCTCAAACCTCACATAAATTTTCAAACCACATAAATTTTCGTTCGGTTTCATCAAACCCATCCTAATTTCTTCAAACCCATGCTAAATTGCTCAAACCTCACATAAATTTTCAAACCACATAAATTTTCGTTCGGTTTCATCAAACCCATCCTAATTTCGTCAAACCCATGCTAAATATGTCAAACCTCACATAAATTTTCAAACCACATAAATTTTCGTTCGGTTTCATCCAACCCATCCTAATTTCTTCAAACCCATGCTAAATTGCTCAAACCTCACATAAATTTTCGTTCGGATTCATCAAACCCATCCTAATTTCGTCAAACCCATGCTAAATATGTCAAACCTCACATAAATTTTCAAACCACATAAATTTTCGTTCGGTTTCATCAAACCCATCCTAATTTCTTCAAACCCATGCTAAATTGCTCAAACCTCACATAAATTTTCGTTCGGATTCATCAAACCCATCCTAATTTCGTCAAACCCATGCTAAATATGTCAAACCTCACATAAATTTTCAAACCACATAAATTTTCGTTCGGTTTCATCAAACCCATCCTAATTTCTTCAAACCCATGCTAAATATGTCAAACCTCACATAAATTTTCAAACCACATAAATTTTCGTTCGGTTTCATCAAACCCATCCTAATTTCTTCAAACCCATGCTAATTTGCTCAAACCTCAGATAAATTTTCAAACCTCATAAATTTTCGTTCGGATTCATCAAACCCATCCTAATTTCGTCAAACCCATGCTAATTTTGTCAAACCTCACATAAATTTTCAAACCTCACATAAATTTTCGTTCGGTTTCATCAAACCCATCCTAATTTCTTCAAACCCACGCTAAATTGCTCAAACCTCACAAAAATTTTCAAACCACATAAATTTTCGTTCGGTTTCATCAAACCCATCCTAATTTCTTCAAACCCATGCTAAATTGCTCAAACCTCAGATAAATTTTCAAACCACATAAATTTTCGTTCGGTTTCATCAAACCCATCCTAATTTCGTCAAACCCATGCTAAATATGTCAAACCTCACATAAATTTTCAAACCACATAAATTTTCGTTCGGTTTCATCCAACCCATCCTAATTTCTTCAAACCCATGCTAAATTGCTCAAACCTCACATAAATTTTCGTTCGGATTCATCAAACCCATCCTAATTTCGTCAAACCCATGCTAAATATGTCAAACCTCACATAAATTTTCAAACCACATAAATTTTCGTTCGGTTTCATCAAACCCATCCTAATTTCTTCAAACCCATGCTAAATTGCTCAAACCTCAGATAAATTTTCAAACCACATAAATTTTCGTTCGGTTTCATCAAACCCATCCTAATTTCTTCAAACCCATGCTAAATTGCTCAAACCTCAGATAAATTTTCAAACCACATAAATTTTCGTTCGGTTTCATCAAACCCATCCTAATTTCGTCAAACCCATGCTAAATATGTCAAACCTCACATAAATTTTCAAACCACATAAATTTTCGTTCGGTTTTATCAAACCCATCCTAATTTCTTCAAACCCATGCTAATTTGCTCAAACCTCAGATAAATTTTCAAACCTCATAAATTTTCGTTCGGATTCATCAAACCCATCCTAATTTCGTCAAACCCATGCTAATTTTGTCAAACCTCAGATAAATTTTCAAACCACATAAATTTTCGTTCGGTTTCATCAAACCCATCCTAATTTCGTCAAACCCATGCTAAATATGTCAAACCTCACATAAATTTTCAAACCACATAAATTTTCGTTCGGTTTCATCAAACCCATCCTAATTTCTTCAAACCCATGCTAATTTGCTCAAACCTCAGATAAATTTTCAAACCTCATAAATTTTCGTTCGGATTCATAAAACCCATCCTAATTTCGTCAAACCCATGCTAATTTTGTCAAACCTCACATAAATTTTCGTTCGGTTTCATCAAACCCATCCTAATTTCTTCAAACCCATGCTAAATTGCTCAAACCTCACATAAATTTTCGTTCGGATTCATCAAACCCATTCTAATTTCGTCAAACCCATGCTAAATATGTCAAACCTCACATAAATTTTCAAACCACATAAATTTTCGTTCGGTTTCATCAAACCCATCCTAATTTCTTCAAACCCATGCTAATTTGCTCAAACCTCAGATAAATTTTCAAACCTCATAAATTTTCGTTCGGATTCATCAAACCCATCCTAATTTCGTCAAACCCATGCTAATTTTGTCAAACCTCACATAAATTTTCAAACCTCACATAAATTTTCGTTCGGTTTCATCAAACCCATCCTAATTTCTTCATACCCATGCTAAATTGCTCAAACCTCACATAAATTTTCGTTCGGATTCATCAAACCCATCCTAATTTCGTCAAACCCATGCTAAATATGTCAAACCTCACATAAATTTTCAAACCACATAAATTTTCGTTCGGTTTCATCAATCCCATCCTAATTTCTTCAAACCCATGCTAAATTGCTCAAACCTCACATAAATTTTCGTTCGGATTCATCAAACCCATCCTAATTTCGTCAAACCCATGCTAAATATGTCAAACCTCACATAAATTTTCAAACCACATAAATTTTCGTTCGGTTTCATCAAACCCATCCTAATTTCTTCAAACCCATGCTAAATTGCTCAAACCTCAGATAAATTTTCAAACCACATAAATTTTCGTTCGGTTTCATCAAACCCATCCTAATTTCGTCAAACCCATGCTAAATATGTCAAACCTCACATAAATTTTCAAACCACATAAATTTTCGTTCGGTTTCATCAAACCCATCCTAATTTCGTCAAACCCATGCTAATTTTGTCAAACCTCACATAAATTTTCAAACCTCACATAAATTTTCGTTCGGTTTCATCAAACCCATAATAATTTCTTCAAACCCATGCTAAATTGCTCAAACCTCACATAAATTTTCGTTCGGATTCATCAAACCCATCCTAATTTCGTCAAACCCATGCTAAATATGTCAAACCTCACATAAATTTTCAAACCACATAAATTTTCGTTCGGTTTCATCAAACCCATCCTAATTTCTTCAAACCCATGCTAATTTGCTCAAACCTCAGATAAATTTTCAAACCTCATAAATTTTCGTTCGGATTCATCAAACCCATCCTAATTTCTTCAAACCCATGCTAAATTGCTCAAACCTCACATAAATTTTCAAACCACATAAATTTTCGTTCGGTTTCATCAAACCCATCCTAATTTCTTCAAACCCATGCTAAATTGCTCAAACCTCAGATAAATTTTCAAACCACATAAATTTTCGTTCGGTTTCATCAAACCCATCCTAATTTCGTCAAACCCATGCTAAATATGTCAAACCTCACATAAATTTTCAAACCACATAAATTTTCGTTCGGTTTCATCAAACCCATCCTAATTTCTTCAAACCCATGCTAAATTGCTCAAACCTCACATAAATTTTCAAACCACATAAATTTTCGTTCGGTTTCATCAAACCCATCCTAATTTCTTCAAACCCATGCTAAATTGCTCAAACCTCACATAAATTTTCGTTCGGTTTCATCAAACCCATCCTAATTTCGTCAAACCCATGCTAAATATGTCAAACCTCACATAAATTTTCAAACCACATAAATTTTCGTTCGGTTTCATCAAACCCATCCTAATTTCTTCAAACCCATGCTAATTTGCTCAAACCTCAGATAAATTTTCAAACCTCATAAATTTTCGTTCGGATTCATCAAACCCATCCTAATTTCATCAAACCCATGCTAAATATGTCAAACCTCACATAAATTTTCAAACCACATAAATTTTCGTTCGGTTTCATCAAACCCATCCTAATTTCTTCAAACCCATGCTAAATTGCTCAAACCTCAGATAAATTTTCAAACCTCACATAAATTTTCGTTCGGTTTCATCAAACCCATCCTAATTTCTTCAAACCCATGCTAAATTGCTCAAACCTCACATAAATTTTCGTTCGGATTCATCAAACCCATCCTAATTTCGTCAAACCCATGCTAAATATGTCAAACCTCACATAAATTTTCAAACCACATTAATTTTCGTTCGGTTTCATCAAACCCATCCTAATTTCTTCAAACCCATGCTAAATTGCTCAAACCTCACATAAATTTTCAAACCACATAAAATTTCGTTCGGTTTCATCAAACCCATCCTAATTTCTTCAAACCCATGCTAAATTGCTCAAACCTCAGATAAATTTTCAAACCACATAAATTTTCGTTCGGTTTCATCAAACCCATCCTAATTTCGTCAAACCCATGCTAAATATGTCAAACCTCACATAAATTTTCAAACCACATAAATTTTCGTTCGGTTTCATCAAACCCATCCTAATTTCTTCAAACCCATGCTAATTTGCTCAAACCTCAGATAAATTTTCAAACCTCATAAATTTTCGTTCGGATTCATCAAACCCATCCTAATTTCGTCAAACCCATGCTAATTTTGTCAAACCTCACATAAATTTTCAAACCTCACATAAATTTTCGTTCGGTTTCATCAAACCCATCCTAATTTCTTCAAACCCATGCTAAATTGCTCAAACCTCACATAAATTTTCGTTCGGATTCATCAAACCCATCCTAATTTCGTCAAACCCATGCTAAATATGTCAAACCTCACATAAAATTTCAAACCACATAAATTTTCGTTCGGATTCATCAAACCCATCCTAATTTCGTCAAACCCATGCTAAATATGTCAAACCTCACATAAATTTTCAAACCACATAAATTTTCGTTCGGTTTCATCAAACCCATCCTAATTTCTTCAAACCCATGCTAAATTGCTCAAACCTCACATAAATTTTCAAACCACATAAATTTTCGTTCGGTTTCATCAAACCCATCCTAATTTCTTCAAACCCATGCTAAATTGCTCAAACCTCAGATAAATTTTCAAACCACATAAATTTTCGTTCGGTTTCATCAAACCCATCCTAATTTCTTCAAACCCATGCTAAATTGCTCAAACCTCAGATAAATTTTCAAACCACATAAATTTTCGTTCGGTTTCATCAAACCCATCCTAATTTCGTCAAACCCATGCTAAATATGTCAAACCTCATAAATTTTCAAACCACATAAATTTTCGTTCGGTTTCATCAAACCCATCCTAATTTCTTCAAACCCATGCTAAATTGCTCAAACCTCACATAAATTTTCAAACCACACAAATTTTCGTTCGGTTTCATCAAACCCATCCTAATTTCTTCAAACCCATGCTAAATTGCTCAAACCTCAGATAAATTTTCAAACCACATAAATTTTCGTTCGGTTTCATCAAACCCATCCTAATTTCGTCAAACCCATGCTAAATATGTCAAACCTCACATACATTTTCAAACCACATAAATTTTCGTTCGGTTTCATCAAACCCATCCTAATTTCTTCAAACCCATGCTAATTTGCTCAAACCTCAGATAAATTTTCAAACCTCATAAATTTTCGTTCGGATTCATCAAACCCATCCTAATTTCGTCAAACCCATGCTAATTTTGTCAAACCTCACATAAATTTTCAAACCTCACATAAATTTTCGTTCGGTTTCATCAAACCCATCCTAATTTCTTCAAACCCATGCTAAATTGCTCAAACCTCACATAAATTTTCGTTCGGATTCATCAAACCCATCCTAATTTCGTCAAACCCATGCTAAATATGTCAAACCTCACATAAATTTTCAAACCACATAAATTTTCGTTCGGTTTCATCAAACCCATCCTAATTTCTTCAAACCCATGCTAATTTGCTCAAACCTCAGATAAATTTTCAAACCTCATAAATTTTCGTTCGGATTCATCAAACCCATCCTAATTTCGTCAAACCCATGCTAAATTGCTCAAACCTCACATAAATTTTCAAACCACATAAATTTTCGTTCGGTTTCATCAAACCCATCCTAATTTCTTCAAACCCATGCTAAATTGCTCAAACCTCAGATAAATTTTCAAACCACATAAATTTTCGTTCGGTTTCATCAAACCCATCCTAATTTCTTCAAACCCATGCTAAATTGCTCAAACCTCAGATAAATTTTCAAACCACATAAATTTTCGTTCGGTTTCATCAAACCCATCCTAATTTCGTCAAACCCATGCTAAATATGTCAAACCTCACATAAATTTTCAAACCACATAAATTTTCGTTCGGTTTCATCAAACCCATCCTAATTTCTTCAAACCCATGCTAAATTGCTCAAACCTCACATAAATTTTCAAACCACATAAATTTTCGTTCGGTTTCATCAAACCCATCCTAATTTCTTCAAACCCATGCTAAATTGCTCAAACCTCAGATAAATTTTCAAACCACATAAATTTTCGTTCGGTTTCATCAAACCCATCCTAATTTCGTCAAACCCATGCTAAATATGTCAAACCTCACATAAATTTTCAAACCACATAAATTTTCGTTCGGTTTCATCAAACCCATCCTAATTTCTTCAAACCCATGCTAATTTGCTCAAACCTCAGATAAATTTTCAAACCTCATAAATTTTCGTTCGGATTCATCAAACCCATCCTAATTTCGTCAAACCCATGCTAATTTTGTCAAACCTCACATAAATTTTCAAACCTCACATAAATTTTCGTTCGGTTTCATCAAGCCCATCCTAATTTCTTCAAACCCATGCTAAATTGCTCAAACCTCACATAAATTTTTGTTCGGATTCATCAAACCCATCCTAATTTCGTCAAACCCATGCTAAATATGTCAAACCTCACATAAATTTTCAAACCACATAAATTTTCGTTCGGTTTCATCAAACCCATCCTAATTTCTTCAAACCCATGCTAATTTGCTCAAACCTCAGATAAATTTTCAAACCTCATAAATTTTCGTTCGGATTCATCAAACCCATCCTAATTTCGTCAAACCCATGCTAAATTGCTCAAACCTCACATAAATTTTCAAACCACATAAATTTTCGTTCGGTTTCATCAAACCCATCCTAATTTCTTCAAACCCATGCTAAATTGCTCAAACCTCAGATAAATTTTCAAACCACATAAATTTTCGTTCGGTTTCATCAAACCCATCCTAATTTCTTCAAACCCATGCTAAATTGCTCAAACCTCACATAAATTTTCAAACCACATAAATTTTCGTTCGGTTTCATCAAACCCATCCTAATTTCTTCAAACCCATGCTAAATTGCTCAAACCTCAGATAAATTTTCAAACCACATAAATTTTCGTTCGGTTTCATCAAACCCATCCTAATTTCGTCAAACCCATGCTAAATATGTCAAACCTCACATAAATTTTCAAACCACATAAATTTTCGTTCGGTTTCATCAATCCCATCCTAATTTCTTCAAACCCATGCTAAATTGCTCAAACCTCACATAAATTTTCGTTCGGATTCATCAAACCCATCCTAATTTCGTCAAACCCATGCTAAATATGTCAAACCTCACATAAATTTTCAAACCACATAAATTTTCGTTCGGTTTCATCAAACCCATCCTAATTTCTTCAAACCCATGCTAAATTGCTCAAACCTCAGATAAATTTTCAAACCACATAAATTTTCGTTCGGTTTCATCAAACCCATCCTAATTTCGTCAAACCCATGCTAAATATGTCAAACCTCACATAAATTTTCAAACCACATAAATTTTCGTTCGGTTTCATCAAACCCATCCTAATTTCGTCAAACCCATGCTAATTTTGTCAAACCTCACATAAATTTTCAAACCTCACATAAATTTTCGTTCGGTTTCATCAAACCCATAATAATTTCTTCAAACCCATGCTAAATTGCTCAAACCTCACATAAATTTTCGTTCGGATTCATCAAACCCATCCTAATTTCGTCAAACCCATGCTAAATATGTCAAACCTCACATAAATTTTCAAACCACATAAATTTTCGTTCGGTTTCATCAAACCCATCCTAATTTCTTCAAACCCATGCTAATTTGCTCAAACCTCAGATAAATTTTCAAACCTCATAAATTTTCGTTCGGATTCATCAAACCCATCCTAATTTCTTCAAACCCATGCTAAATTGCTCAAACCTCACATAAATTTTCAAACCACATAAATTTTCGTTCGGTTTCATCAAACCCATCCTAATTTCTTCAAACCCATGCTAAATTGCTCAAACCTCAGATAAATTTTCAAACCACATAAATTTTCGTTCGGTTTCATCAAACCCATCCTAATTTCGTCAAACCCATGCTAAATATGTCAAACCTCACATAAATTTTCAAACCACATAAATTTTCGTTCGGTTTCATCAAACCCATCCTAATTTCTTCAAACCCATGCTAAATTGCTCAAACCTCACATAAATTTTCAAACCACATAAATTTTCGTTCGGTTTCATCAAACCCATCCTAATTTCTTCAAACCCATGCTAAATTGCTCAAACCTCACATAAATTTTCGTTCGGTTTCATCAAACCCATCCTAATTTCGTCAAACCCATGCTAAATATGTCAAACCTCACATAAATTTTCAAACCACATAAATTTTCGTTCGGTTTCATCAAACCCATCCTAATTTCTTCAAACCCATGCTAATTTGCTCAAACCTCAGATAAATTTTCAAACCTCATAAATTTTCGTTCGGATTCATCAAACCCATCCTAATTTCATCAAACCCATGCTAAATATGTCAAACCTCACATAAATTTTCAAACCACATAAATTTTCGTTCGGTTTCATCAAACCCATCCTAATTTCTTCAAACCCATGCTAAATTGCTCAAACCTCAGATAAATTTTCAAACCTCACATAAATTTTCGTTCGGTTTCATCAAACCCATCCTAATTTCTTCAAACCCATGCTAAATTGCTCAAACCTCACATAAATTTTCGTTCGGATTCATCAAACCCATCCTAATTTCGTCAAACCCATGCTAAATATGTCAAACCTCACATAAATTTTCAAACCACATAAATTTTCGTTCGGTTTCATCAAACCCATCCTAATTTCTTCAAACCCATGCTAAATTGCTCAAACCTCACATAAATTTTCAAACCACATAAAATTTCGTTCGGTTTCATCAAACCCATCCTAATTTCTTCAAACCCATGCTAAATTGCTCAAACCTCAGATAAATTTTCAAACCACATAAATTTTCATTCGGTTTCATCAAACCCATCCTAATTTCGTCAAACCCATGCTAAATATGTCAAACCTCACATAAATTTTCAAACCACATAAATTTTCGTTCGGTTTCATCAAACCCATCCTAATTTCTTCAAACCCATGCTAATTTGCTCAAACCTCAGATAAATTTTCAAACCTCATAAATTTTCGTTCGGATTCATCAAACCCATCCTAATTTCGTCAAACCCATGCTAATTTTGTCAAACCTCACATAAATTTTCAAACCTCACATAAATTTTCGTTCGGTTTCATCAAACCCATCCTAATTTCTTCAAACCCATGCTAAATTGCTCAAACCTCACATAAATTTTCGTTCGGATTCATCAAACCCATCCTAATTTCGTCAAACCCATGCTAAATATGTCAAACCTCACATAAAATTTCAAACCACATAAATTTTCGTTCGGATTCATCAAACCCATCCTAATTTCGTCAAACCCATGCTAAATATGTCAAACCTCACATAAATTTTCAAACCACATAAATTTTCGTTCGGTTTCATCAAACCCATCCTAATTTCTTCAAACCCATGCTAAATTGCTCAAACCTCACATAAATTTTCAAACCACATAAATTTTCGTTCGGTTTCATCAAACCCATCCTAATTTCTTCAAACCCATGCTAAATTGCTCAAACCTCAGATAAATTTTCAAACCACATAAATTTTCGTTCGGTTTCATCAAACCCATCCTAATTTCTTCAAACCCATGCTAAATTGCTCAAACCTCAGATAAATTTTCAAACCACATAAATTTTCGTTCGGTTTCATCAAACCCATCCTAATTTCGTCAAACCCATGCTAAATATGTCAAACCTCATAAATTTTCAAACCACATAAATTTTCGTTCGGTTTCATCAAACCCATCCTAATTTCTTCAAACCCATGCTAAATTGCTCAAACCTCACATAAATTTTCAAACCACACAAATTTTCGTTCGGTTTCATCAAACCCATCCTAATTTCTTCAAACCCATGCTAAATTGCTCAAACCTCAGATAAATTTTCAAACCACATAAATTTTCGTTCGGTTTCATCAAACCCATCCTAATTTCGTCAAACCCATGCTAAATATGTCAAACCTCACATACATTTTCAAACCACATAAATTTTCGTTCGGTTTCATCAAACCCATCCTAATTTCTTCAAACCCATGCTAATTTGCTCAAACCTCAGATAAATTTTCAAACCTCATAAATTTTCGTTCGGATTCATCAAACCCATCCTAATTTCGTCAAACCCATGCTAATTTTGTCAAACCTCACATAAATTTTCAAACCTCACATAAATTTTCGTTCGGTTTCATCAAACCCATCCTAATTTCTTCAAACCCATGCTAAATTGCTCAAACCTCACATAAATTTTCGTTCGGATTCATCAAACCCATCCTAATTTCGTCAAACCCATGCTAAATATGTCAAACCTCACATAAATTTTCAAACCACATAAATTTTCGTTCGGTTTCATCAAACCCATCCTAATTTCTTCAAACCCATGCTAATTTGCTCAAACCTCAGATAAATTTTCAAACCTCATAAATTTTCGTTCGGATTCATCAAACCCATCCTAATTTCGTCAAACCCATGCTAAATTGCTCAAACCTCACATAAATTTTCAAACCACATAAATTTTCGTTCGGTTTCATCAAACCCATCCTAATTTCTTCAAACCCATGCTAAATTGCTCAAACCTCAGATAAATTTTCAAACCACATAAATTTTCGTTCGGTTTCATCAAACCCATCCTAATTTCTTCAAACCCATGCTAAATTGCTCAAACCTCAGATAAATTTTCAAACCACATAAATTTTCGTTCGGTTTCATCAAACCCATCCTAATTTCGTCAAACCCATGCTAAATATGTCAAACCTCACATAAATTTTCAAACCACATAAATTTTCGTTCGGTTTCATCAAACCCATCCTAATTTCTTCAAACCCATGCTAAATTGCTCAAACCTCACATAAATTTTCAAACCACATAAATTTTCGTTCGGTTTCATCAAACCCATCCTAATTTCTTCAAACCCATGCTAAATTGCTCAAACCTCAGATAAATTTTCAAACCACATAAATTTTCGTTCGGTTTCATCAAACCCATCCTAATTTCGTCAAACCCATGCTAAATATGTCAAACCTCACATAAATTTTCAAACCACATAAATTTTCGTTCGGTTTCATCAAACCCATCCTAATTTCTTCAAACCCATGCTAATTTGCTCAAACCTCAGATAAATTTTCAAACCTCATAAATTTTCGTTCGGATTCATCAAACCCATCCTAATTTCGTCAAACCCATGCTAATTTTGTCAAACCTCACATAAATTTTCAAACCTCACATAAATTTTCGTTCGGTTTCATCAAGCCCATCCTAATTTCTTCAAACCCATGCTAAATTGCTCAAACCTCACATAAATTTTTGTTCGGATTCATCAAACCCATCCTAATTTCGTCAAACCCATGCTAAATATGTCAAACCTCACATAAATTTTCAAACCACATAAATTTTCGTTCGGTTTCATCAAACCCATCCTAATTTCTTCAAACCCATGCTAATTTGCTCAAACCTCAGATAAATTTTCAAACCTCATAAATTTTCGTTCGGATTCATCAAACCCATCCTAATTTCGTCAAACCCATGCTAAATTGCTCAAACCTCACATAAATTTTCAAACCACATAAATTTTCGTTCGGTTTCATCAAACCCATCCTAATTTCTTCAAACCCATGCTAAATTGCTCAAACCTCAGATAAATTTTCAAACCACATAAATTTTCGTTCGGTTTCATCAAACCCATCCTAATTTCTTCAAACCCATGCTAAATTGCTCAAACCTCACATAAATTTTCAAACCACATAAATTTTCGTTCGGTTTCATCAAACCCATCCTAATTTCTTCAAACCCATGCTAAATTGCTCAAACCTCAGATAAATTTTCAAACCACATAAATTTTCGTTCGGTTTCATCAAACCCATCCTAATTTCGTCAAACCCATGCTAAATATGTCAAACCTCACATAAATTTTCAAACCACATAAATTTTCGTTCGGTTTCATCAAACCCATCCTAATTTCTTCAAACCCATGCTAAATTGCTCAAACCTCACATAAATTTTCAAACCACATAAATTTTCGTTCGGTTTCATCAAACCCATCCTAATTTCTTCAAACCCATGCTAAATTGCTCAAACCTCAGATAAATTTTCAAACCACATAAATTTTCGTTCGGTTTCATCAAACCCATCCTAATTTCGTCAAACCCATGCTAAATATGTCAAACCTCACATAAATTTTCAAACCACATAAATTTTCGTTCGGTTTCATCAAACCCATCCTAATTTCTTCAAACCCATGCTAAATTGCTCAAACCTCACATAAATTTTCAAACCACATAAATTTTCGTTCGGTTTCATCAAACCCATCCTAATTTCGTCAAACCCATGCTAAATATGTCAAACCTCACATAAATTTTCAAACCTCACATAAATTTTCGTTCGGTTTCATCAAACCCATCCTAATTTCTTCAAACCCATGCTAAATTGCTCAAACCTCACATAAATTTTCAAACCACATAAATTTTCGTTCGGTTTCATCAAACCCATCCTAATTTCTTCAAACCCATGCTAAATTGCTCAAACCTCAGATAAATTTTCAAACCACATAAATTTTCGTTCGGTTTCATCAAACCCATCCTAATTTCTTCAAACCCATGCTAAATTGCTCAAACCTCACATAAATTTTCAAACCACATAAATTTTCGTTCGGTTTCATCAAACCCATCCTAATTTCTTCAAACCCATGCTAAATTGCTCAAACCTCAGATAAATTTTCAAACCACATAAATTTTCGTTCGGTTTCATCAAACCCATCCTAATTTCGTCAAACCCATGCTAAATATGTCAAACCTCACATAAATTTTCAAACCACATAAATTTTCGTTCGGTTTCATCAAACCCATCCTAATTTCTTCAAACCCATGCTAAATTGCTCAAACCTCACATAAATTTTCAAACCACATAAATTTTCGTTCGGTTTCATCAAACCCATCCTAATTTCTTCAAACCCATGCTAAATTGCTCAAACCTCAGATAAATTTTCAAACCACATAAATTTTCGTTCGGTTTCATCAAACCCATCCTAATTTCTTCAAACCCATGCTAAATTGCTCAAACCTCACATAAATTTTCAAACCACATAAATTTTCGTTCGGTTTCATCAAACCCATCCTAATTTCTTCAAACCCATGCTAAATTGCTCAAACCTCAGATAAATTTTCAAACCACATAAATTTTCGTTCAGTTTCATCAAACCCATCCTAATTTCGTCAAACCCATGCTAAATATGTCAAACCTCACATAAATTTTCAAACCACATAAATTTTCGTTCGGTTTCATCAAACCCATCCTAATTTCTTCAAACCCATGCTAAATTGCTCAAACCTCACATAAATTTTCAAACCACATAAATTTTCGTTCGGTTTCATCAAACCCATCCTAATTTCGTCAAACCCATGCTAAATATGTCAAACCTCACATAAATTTTCAAACCTCACATAAATTTTCGTTCGGTTTCATCAAACCCATCCTAATTTCTTCAAACCCATGCTAAATTGCTCAAACCTCACATAAATTTTCAAACCACATAAATTTTCGTTCGGTTTCATCAAACCCATCCTAATTTCTTCAAACCCATGCTAAATTGCTCAAACCTCAGATAAATTTTCAAACCACATAAATTTTCGTTCGGTTTCATCAAACCCATCCTAATTTCTTCAAACCCATGCTAAATTGCTCAAACCTCACATAAATTTTCAAACCACATAAATTTTCGTTCGGTTTCATCAAACCCATCCTAATTTCTTCAAACCCATGCTAAATTGCTCAAACCTCACATAAATTTTCAAACCACATAAATTTTCGTTCGGTTTCATCAAACCCATCCTAATTTCGTCAAACCCATGCTAAATATGTCAAACCTCACATAAATTTTCAAACCTCACATAAATTTTCGTTCGGTTTCATCAAACCCATCCTAATTTCTTCAAACCCATGCTAAATTGCTCAAACCTCACATAAATTTTCAAACCACATAAATTTTCGTTCGGTTTCATCAAACCCATC
>CAKZFB020000149.1:0-66842 GCA_936432065.2 Rutpela maculata
GGAAACCAAAAGCTTTGGGGGCGGTTAATTGAGCAAAGTAACTATGCAATAGCGCTATATGACCGTCCCCAAAGCTTTTGGTTTCCCTGTGTATGAATTTAAAAAAAATTATTTTTACTTTTTAGTACAGTTTTTTCAAATAAGAGCTTTTGCTTAAAAATATATATTTTTTAATAATTTTATTTTTAAGCTAAAATCGGAATTTCGAAGTCGTTATAACTTAAAAACTATCAATTTATGTGAAAAATTGCATAGAACCTTTTCTTCTTAAAATTTGATTCTTTTTCAGCTTCAATAAATATGTTGTATATTTTTTAAGTGCCACCCCCTATAAATTAGCAAGCTCCCGCACAATATAGAAACTTTTCTGCGAAGCATTTACTATTATACTGCCAAAAAATTAACTAAATCCGTTCAATATGACATTATTTCGAAGTTTTGCATATTTTTTACGTCTAGGTACTGTACTAATAAAAACATAGTCATTGTTGAATATCCCAAATGTTTAAACTTTTTAAATTTAAGGGAACCTAGCTTAAAATGCTCATTTTGTTGCACCAAACTTTAATAAAAATAAAAAAAATATTTGTTGCTAAGGCTGTGTCGATAAAATGTAAGAATTTGCAGGGGTAAACATGGCAAACGGGAAACTTTTTATCTTTCGAAGTAGATACCAACTATATCGGGAAGAAATGAACATGTAGGATGGACGTAACTTCTTTATTTAAAACTTTCTTTCTAGAATGACCAATTTTCGAGAAAACTGTATACGAGTTACGAGTGATTGTTGACCCGGTACTGCAATTATTTGCTACTAGCTTTTCACGTTCTTGGTTATTAAATGAATATATTCCCTCCACCGTTTTACCTTGTCTTCACCCTTTAACAGTAAAACTTCACTACCTTCACTGCTGGTAAATTCTTTATGACAATAAGTTAACCACAAACTAAAAACACGACTGGACTAAACATCGCTACATCGACCCCTTCTGCCGATTTATTGAACTTTTAATATAACTTTTTCACATTCTATAGGATACTATTCGCAGTTTCTTTGTAAATAATGTTAGTTTTACGGTTTTTTAATTTTATGATGCCAGCTTGGTGAAATACTGCTCAGTATAAAATAAAGTAAAAAATAAGTAGCTACATTTAACGTATTTGAGTACTAAACGCGCGACCCTTTGATTTCGAGTCAAAAGTGTAATCACCTACACTATGATAATTTATTAAGTAGGTAACCATAAACTTCCAATATAATCTATTTAGATGAAAATCATATCGACAATTGGATATTATATTATTCTTCCAGACTGGTTTGGGACTGCCACGAAGAGCTCAAAATTCTGGGTGAGTGGAACAAAGTAAAACTACTCTGGGTGCTGGGACATACCAGTATAGAGGGCAACGAAAAAGCTGACGAACCTGCTAGACAAGGAGCAGTTGATGTATTCCATGGCCCTAAACCCGTGTTGGGCATCACAAAAGGCTCAGTAAGAAGGGTAATTAAAGACTGGGTCAAGAGTAAACACAATCACTTCTGGAGAAATATTACAGGAAATTGACATGGGAAGACACTTATCAATGGACCATGTTCAAAACAAACTGAAGAACTGCTCACAAGGAACAGGATACAGTTGAGAACCATAACAGGTCTTCTGCATTTAATCTGAAAGTTTGCTGGCGACCTTAACCGCAAACTGTGCGGCAAGGTACCAGAAACATACTAGATATGACTGCGAGGCGTTAGACCGCAGAAAATATAGTATCTACGGGCAAACACAAACAGACCCGGAAACCATCAAAACTCGCCCATTTTCAGACCTGTATCATCTTGTCAGTGATACAGGAATATTAAAATGAACAGTGTAAACTAGAATAGGGAGAGCACAATAAGCCCAGGAGACTGCAGTGCCCTCGGAGTATTCTTTACAGACGAGTCCTAGGAGGAGGAGTCTTAGTCATTTAGAGGCTGACACTCAAACCCATTCCAGTGGGATGCGCAGTCTGTGTGGATTTCCCCTCCTCGAAAAAAAAATATTATTATCAAATGTCTATTAGTAAAATATATAAATAAATGATTGGAAATAACATTTCAGGATTTATACTATTCCTCTAGCTAAGATTAACTTACCGTCAAAATTTCGTGCTTCCAAGAAACACGATACATGACGGACAGACATATGGACAGACAGACATTTTGAAAGTTGTTCGGAATTCGTTTACCAATACAATGATGTGAAAATATTTCTCTACAATATTTACGGTTTTGGAAATGTGCATATCAAAAGAAATATATTCTTTGTTTTCGTATCTGTGAACAGTATAATAATAATTTGCCCAATATTATATGCATGACATTTTATTGGATGAAACAACTTTCGAGGTGTACACTTTTGGTTTTACCAACGATTTTAATTACTATGTACTTAATTGTAATCTAAATAATTTATTACAGAATTCCTCTATGGGCTGGCTGTCTCATCACGATCATCGACACCTTCACCTTTCTCTTCCTCGACAAATATGGTTTAAGAAAACTAGAGCTATTCTTTGGTCTCTTAATTGCTACTATGGGCATTACGTTTGGTTACGAATACATTGTTGCGGCGCCGCCCCAAGACGAAGTAATGAAAGGACTTTTCATTCCTAGATGTGTGGACTGCGACTCGAAGGTTTTGCTTCAAGCAGTAGGGGTAGTTGGGGCAGTAATCATGCCCCACAATTTATACCTTCACTCGGCTCTAGTTAAATCCAGGGATATCGACAGGAAGAAGCCCGAAAAGTTGGCAGAAGCAAATCTTTATTTCTACATTGAAAGCGCACTGGCGTTGCTCGTCAGTTTGATTATCAATATCTTTGTCGTTGCCGTTTTTGCGTTTGGTTTGTACCAGAAAAAAAATGTTGATATGGTAAGCAACTATTTTTAATTTATTGTCAATTTTTGCTGATAAAATTTTGTTTTAGCTAGATGAATGTAGAGCTAGTGGAGAAAACCTGTATGATAGAGCAGTGGAAGTATTTGATGTAAGAATTTCTTTTTTTACGATTTGCGGAAAATTTTTAATTCGTATTTTGAGGAACGCTGAATCTGTTATAACTCAAAATAATATAATAAAATAAACACTTCATATTTCGTGAAAATGTATTTTACGTATAAATAGAGTAAGAATTAACTTCGAATGGATTTGTTTTGCTACAGCGACCGTATGGTTTTAATTTGTTTTATGTATGACAATAAGTATCTCCAGTCCTAGTAACTGCATTACAAAAAAAAAAAACACCAAACTGTTCGCAATAAAATTTTTACATATCCGATAGTTTATTGAATCGTAGATAAAATAAAAAGTAGATGAAACAGTGCCGTTTATTGCAATTGCTTATTGATTAAGTTATCGACTTGCTGAAGCACAGAGGGCGTGTTTTTTAAATGTACATTTTTACATATATTTTACAATGATATTAAGAGAAGAAAATTACAAAATTCACCAGCAAGCAAATTTCTTACACATTGGAAATAAAACTAGTTATCATGAAGAAAATAAAACATCACATCACTGCTACATAATTTACTGTACACAGACGTAGGTAGGAACAGTTGAACGTCGTGGATCAGACCCATCAAACCTTATATAAGTTTACCTGTAATTTTACAAGGAATTCAAATATGTAGAAATATGCAGGAGGCACGATGAAGGTACCGGTTTTTGATTTTTCGCACATATCTTGAAAACAGTTAGCCCTAGTCAAAAAGCGGTCATAACCAAAATTAAAACTGACTAAATTTTCTACAATAATGTTTCTATTAATTTTTTTCGTATCTGTTATGGTTCAGTAATGAATTTTATATCTTTTAACTGTATTCTAACTTTATTATAAATTGAATAAAAATTTTAATAATCATCGTAGAAAAGAATTTCTTATACAGATATCCTTTTCCCAGCAAACTAAACTCAAATATCGAATAAAAAATGTCTTTGCGTCTGTAAGTGTGTGTGTGTGTGTGTGTGTGTGTGTGTTCGTGTATATGTATGTGTGCGTGTATATGTATGTATGCGTGTATACCGTTTCTTGTAAACACGATAACTTCTGTTAGACTTAAAATATTTAATAACAATTTGGAACATATGTAAAAGAGCATATCACAATAATCCCTATTGAAATTAGGCCATATCTGTAATACATGGTGATAACCAGAGGCCTACACATTCTCATACGTAAAATAGGTTTTATTTTAATTTCAGAGCAAATATTACTAAGGTTTTCATTAAGCATGCAAAAAGAAGAAGATGTAGAAAATTTATAAACCGCAATATACCTGGTGTATGTTAGGCAAACCAACTTTGTTTAAATTAGATGATATATCAATGTTATCCTAAAATATGGACATGGTATTTTTAATAAGATTATTATGAAATGAGAGTTTGTAGGCCTCTGGTTATCACCATGTATTACAGATATGGCCCAATTTCAATAGGGATTATTGTAATATGCTATTTTACATATGTTCCAAATTGTAATTAAATATTTTAAGTTTAATTATCGTGTTTACAAGAAACGGCATACACGCACACATACATATACACGCACACACATACTTACAGACGCAAAGACATTTTTTATTCCATATTTGAGTTCAGTCGACTATGAAATAAATATCTGTAAAAGACATTTTTTTCCTACAATGGTTATTAAAATTTTTATTCAATTTATAATAAATTTATAATAAAGATGGAATACAGTCAAAAGATATACAATTCATTACTGAACCATAATAGATACGAAAAAAGATAATAGAAACATTATTGTAGAAAATTCAGTTAGCTTTAATTTTGCATATAGCCACTTTTTGATTAGGGCTAACCGTTTTCGAGATATGAGCGAAAAACCAAAAACCGGGACCTTCTTCGTGCCCCCCCCCTCCTACGTTCGGAGACTTTGGGTATGTTTACCTCCTAAACAGCCCAAACACAAGTAAAGTCAAAAATTGTGATCTCGGCATTTCCCTCCATTGACAGAACTATATCACAAGATCATAACGAGTAGAAAAAAAAATTCCTATGGCTTGTATCCGCGTTAAACTGTAGGTCCTTTATGCAGATAAGAGAGGGGGGGGGTCTCCAAAGCTTTTGGAAAGTATGGCATTAGAAAATGAAAATAGTTTTGGAATACATTTTGATACAGTAAAAGTAACTATTAGTACACGGAAATTAGGCAAATTTATGTGGAATAGAAGAAAAAAATATAATAAGCTGAAATGTCTATAATAGTTAGCTTATGTGTGTAAGAATACATATCAAAAAAGTTCCCACTCCCAAGGGGTAAGCTTCATCCCCATCTCACCCCCTTTAGGGACACCGCACTGGTCTTTTAAACACTTTATCTAGGGAAAAAACATAAGTATAAGAAAAGGTTTGTCGCAAAATTCTCTACAAAAAAGGTTGTGTGTTATGTATCGATGTTTCTGTTACTTTTTATGTTATTAAATCGTAAACTGTAGGGTTAAACAAAAATCAAAGTCTGATTATATTGAATACAGTACTTAATCGAACATAACGCAGCCTGATAATATTTCAAATGATCCAACACAATCCTAACCGACTTATTCATAAACACGCTAGAGATAGAGAGGTTGTTTTGACCTGCCTATGACCTATGAGTGGCTGCGGCTAAAAAAAAAAACGACATTTTGATATGCTTTTTATCCCTGTTGGAATGATTCAGTAACTTTTCAGCAGAGGGTCGTAGAATGACACTTCTTTTTGCATTGACTAAAATAAAGGCTAACTACATTTTGAAATACAGAAAGGGCATCGGTAGTGTGGTCATGCATCTTTGTAAATAACTCGTTTATTTTCAATTTTTCGAAAAAACTCTTTTTCAGATTTTTGTCCAAAAAGGTCCGTGCCTTATATTGGTTATAGAGATTGATCGACGGAATACTTAATTTTAGATTTTTATTAGGAAACTCTTCGGTATTTGTAGAATTTATCGAAAAAATCAAGTTTTCCAGGATTTGTAGATTCGCTTTTGTTTTGTCAAATTTCTCACAAACGTCACCTAATAGACTTAATCGAGACCTACAATCGCCTTTTTTGAAAATCAAAATCGGACCTTCGGTTCGGGAGTTATCAATTTCTTTGGAAAATCATACTCGGCATTGGAAACAATACTTGCGGTCAACGGATTCGGGCCGCCAGCAATAAGCTTCATTTGTAGCCGTGTACCTTTGATCTTACCAAGTCTTATCGAAATCGATCAATATCCTGGACAGTTATCGTGCTTCCTAGCCCGATTTCGAGAAAACCAGCTTTTGCAAAAAAATTCAATTTCCATTTGTTTTCGACATCGTCTCCGGTATACTTATCTATAGATCGTTGCCAGCGGCACCATCTCTTTTTTGAAATGTCTCGATCAGACTGCCCGTTACCGAGTTATTCAATTTTTTCCGAAAAACTTGAAACGTCTATATCGGGTAGTTCCGGTTTCCGAACGGAGCCGAGCTTCCAGCGTTAAGGTTTTCTAAAGGCCTCCTATCAACCACCCAAGTTTCATCGAGATCCGAAAACGGATTAGGGGGCTGAGCGCGACAGACCGACAGATCAACTGACCGACGGACGGAATTTTCTAAATTCGCTCTGGAGTCGATAGGCTTCACTTTGATCCGACGTTTTTTTCGGGTTTCGATGGTCCACTGGAAAAATGCAAAACCTATACTACATTTTTTTGTTACCCACCTTTAAGTTTGCCGTCGACGTAAACACCCTTAATAATCTGCAAACGACCTCTAAGACATATTTTATAGAAAATTTAATTCTCAATATTTTTCAATACCTAGAACATCAAATTTCCAAAATATTATTGAAAATCCAGCACGGTGTCATTGTAAGGGTGAAAAAGGGATGAAGCTCACCAGTTAGGGATAGGAACTTTTTGATCCTCTATTCCTACCCCCATCAACTGTCGATTCAGAAAATATCAGCTTATTATAATTTTTTTCTTCTATTTTTGCTAATTTCCGTGTACTATATGTTTTACGTATATTTCACAAAAAAAACCTTTTACTTTATGTCTTCGGAAGTAGCTATCTTATTTTTTCTGATTTACTGACGTAAACTCCGTTATTAAATTATTTTTTACATTTTATTTTAGAATACCACAGACTACGTCGACGCAGATATCTACAAGGGCGGAATATTTTTAGGTTGTACCTATGGCATCGCAGCTTTATATATTTGGGCTATCGGCATCCTAGCTGCAGGTCAAAGCTCTACTATGACTGGTACCTACGCTGGTCAGTTCGCTATGGAAGGTTTCTTAAACCTCAGATGGGCAAAATGGAAGAGAGTCCTCTTCACCAGGAGTATTGCCATGATTCCAACATTTTGCACAGCCTTCTTTAGCTCTTTATCCGATCTGAGCACGCTAAATGACTATTTGAATGCCGTAATGAGCCTTCAATTGCCGTTCGCCCTTATTCCAACTATTGCATTTACCAGTAATCCTAGGATAATGGGACAGTTTGTTAATCAATTGTAAGTACTTGTTTATTTTTACATTTAGATAAACCCAAAATTTTCACGTAATTTGTCAATCTAACAAAAAGCTGTTCGATAACTGAAGAACTATTATCGAACAGCATAGATAATCCATATTTTCTACTTTCAGATGTTTTTCTCCATATTTGTACTGTTAGTTGAGAAAATAATTTCAGTAAAATTTTATTTCACTTGAATAAAAAGATAAGGCATATAGAGCTCAAAGTAGAAAATGCAAGCAAGTTGTAGATTTAAATAATTAAACCGTAGCTCTATGTGGCGAGGACCACAATATCGTCTCAAAAATGTCAAATATGGAAACATAACAATCTGAAATATTTATTTTCTAATAGCCAACAGACAAATTTAATTTTTAAACGTTTATTATATTAAAACAGAGTATTTCGAATAACCAGATTCAGTAAGGTTAAAATTAATTAAGTTGAGCTAATTTTCAATGAATAAATTCGTACCTAAAAAAGTGTTTTAAAGTATTTTAGCATGCCCAAATTAGGGCAACAATATACAGAAAGTAGGTAATTTCAAAATTAATAAAAAGTTGTGATTTGCTTAATACCTAAATAATATTCTCTAATCATGATGAAAGCAAATAAATAAAAAATAATTAATTGTAAAAATCAATCAAGAATAGGCTTGTAAATAATGAATGAATGTTTCTATACTCTACCAATGAGAACTAACGAGTTCGAAAAAATTTATACAACTTTTCTAGAGCTGAAATAGAATGTAAGGTTCAATAACACAGGTCTACAAAAAAAAAAATTTCTCCTCCAAGGACTAAACCTATCATGTCTTAAGTATTTTTGTGTGCTGAATCCGAATTTTCAATTAAAAAAAATTCTACCGCGTGGATTTCGAGTTAATCCCGTTTTTTTTGTCAAAAAATCGTGTTTTGACGATAAAAACCGGGACTTACTCAAAATCTACGCAGTAGAAAACATTTTTAATTGAAAATTCGGATTCAGCACACAAAAATACTTAAGGCATGATAGGTTTAGTCCTTGGAACAGAAAATTTTTTTTAGTAGACACAAATCCCGGTTTTTATCGTCAAAATACGATTTTTTGACAATTTTTGACGTTTACTCGAAATCTACGCGGTAGAAAATTTTTTAAACTGAAAATTTGGATGCAGCACACAAAAATACTTAAAGCATGATAGGTTTAGTCCTTGGAGCATATTTTTTTCTTTTTTGTAGACCTGTGTAATTGCTGTGAATGACTTATTTTCAATAAATGATTAAAGTATTTTCAATATATTTTTTTAACTTAAAATGCTAGGAATCATATCATGTAATTCAATACTTCGTTAGTATTAGCTAGAAGAGTAGTTGTTTTGATTGGTTCTCCAATAATGAGTGTTTTAAACTATTTATTTAACTAGTATATTAGCATGCCCATATTAGGGCAACAATATACAGAAAGTAGGTAATTTCAAAATAATTAAAAAAGCGTGTAAGTTGTGATTTGCTTAATACCTGAATAATATTCTCTAATCATGATGAAAGCAAATAAATACAAAATTGCATTTATTGTAATTTTAAAATTCCCATATTTATTTCTGTTGTTTATAAGGTTTGTTATATAAGAAAATTAGTGCAGCTGTATTCAGTTTGACCATTTCAAAACTATCATCGGGGTTTATCGGAGTAGATTTTTTTTTTAATATAATAGAGAACCATCCTTCAAAAGATACAAAAAAAAAACGGGCAGCTACTAAAAGCGACTGGAACATCACCACCAAATGTTTTCGAAAATTCCTTAATTTATTTAATAGCCGGGCTCAGTACCGCTGAGCTATGGCGTAGGCCTTCGTTTTGCGGAACTAGAACTTAGACTTAATAATCCACGAAAAGAAGGAAAGTTTGATATTCCCTTGATATCAGAATAACATCTACTTACAAACGATACAATAAAAAATGGATATTACGTTGAAAAATAAGAAAGTCTATATGCCAAGGAGGTATTAAATGTCATTCGATTTGCACCTCCGATTATTATATCTAGATACATAACAGGCTATCTTTTCACTATATACCTTGTTTGCTCCTAACATAGTCACATTATGTCCATTAAAATGGATAGATGAACATCACATCCCATAGGCAACAGTGGCGTTGTGTGTGTAGAAAATGTGTAGAATGGTAAATATTTTCATTAAAATGAATTATTGCAATTCCTGCATTACCGGCTCTTTATATAACGTGATGTAGGCATACGATATTATAGTAAGATAAAACAGTAAGATAAATATGTATTGAAAGGATATTAAACTTTAATTGCTGTTTACTTTATAACTGTAAACTGAACTTCATCATGTTACGACTATGGAACGATCGATTTTCTTCTTTTCTAAACTGCTTTCTGCAAACGGCAGAGCACTTCACTATTTATTTGCACAAAATATATTGTCACTAAACTGTGTAAATATGCATACATATTATTTAGGTATTAAGCAAATCACAACTTAAAATAAAATTACTTTTTCACCAGTTTTTGGTCGGAGAACACGAAAAACATTTATTGACATTAATGGCCGAACTGTCAACTGAGATTATGATAATCGAACTGAAGCCGATCGTGAGTAGAAGGTGCGACGATTTGATATAATCGCTTTTTAATTACCTTGTTTGCCTTGAACCGCGGAAAAAAGCGCGGATTCCACGAATTCCGCTGAACCGGTTTTTTACCTGGGAATTCCGCGGTTCGTGCGTTGGGTGAGGGGTTTCGGTATTCCCTGTCTTTTCCATGCATACATTTATTTTTATCAAATATGTGTATATAATGCACTACATGTTTACTAGCTTTCGACAATGAAGTGAATATTTTTTTCTGGGGAAATCCAACTTTTTCAACAATGGAATTTAGAACGCTTTCACGTCAGCGGCTTGCTTATTGTGAATATTTATGGTAGATATTTTTACAGGTAGGAACCTATTCGTATACATTCATTATTTGGATTTACAATCCGTCGTGGCTGATTTGCATGACATATCTAGCAGGCAGATCGTTAATTACTTGAAAACCCCGCCAGTGTTTACGTTTGAAAGTATAATAATTCTACATGGCAGTTATATACGTCATATCGGCTTAACAGTGTATTTCTTTTAACCTATAACTGCTTTTCTTTATGTGAAGGTATAATATTGCATACCTAGATAGAAATCTTGAAAATGAAAGCGGTTTAACATTAGTAAATAACGATGAGGGACAAATTCATTGCAGTAGTCTATACCATCGTGGGAATTAGAAAGCTAAGATGGAAAGGCCCGTATGTCTGCGTAGCGGCGTGACATATTTCGCTGGCAGATCGTTAATTAATTGGAAACTCTGGCCTTCCACCGGTTTCGTATAGACTTGTTTGGTGCATATTAGCGCTTTCACTTTTTAAAATACTGCTGACTTACGGCCGTTAGAAAGCCAGATAGGAAATTACTTATAGTTTTAACAATGCATTTCGCTTTATTTTGAGGTTGGGAATAGAGGTGTATGCTAGTAATTTAAATTTTCTGTTTAAATTTTACATGTACCAAATCGATTTTCGTGAACAGATAATAATTTACTTGGAATATTTCATTCAGTATCTCATTTACACACCATATTGAATGAAACAAAAGTGTTAAATGCATATTTTTTATTTTATTTAATAATAATAAACAGATATATATCAAGCAGTAATATTTATAATAACACAATTACATTAAATTATTAATGCATGCCCGTGAGGACAGACCCATCTAGAGCGTTATAGCTTATACATGAATCGTGTAAAATGAGTGCGTAAACTTTAATGTTTTTAGGAAAACTATTCTTTCTAGTTTCAAATTCCAGCTTGACATCGACGGTGGACATCCTTACAGCCTCTGCCTGGTGCGTACAATCAATCACAAATAATGGATTTTTTAGGAACTCCCCTAAACTCAGCATTGGATCGCTGATTTCTCTGCCGTAATAACTGGCTTGAAAACTTTCGTACGTATAGTATGCAGGACCATAAAGTTTTTTTGCAAAATCTAGGCTCCACCTTTCATAAGGGTATACTACAGAATTTAGGTAGAGTCGAATAGCAGTAATTTCAGCGTGAATAAACTCGGTAGAATTTTTCAATTTATTATCTGTATTATCGACATCTTGAAAGCCGATTATGACATAACGGGGCCTTTCCAGGTTAGTGCATGTTTTTATAGACCAGATATCTGAAGATGTTTCTCGTAAAGTCGGTAATTCATAAAGGTCCCACGTGCGGTAGGCTATCTTAATATGTGAGCTAGCTGTACCTCTATTTAAACGGGCCATCAATTTAAGTTTCTGTCTGTCGTCAGGTACTATATGACGGATCTTCCACTCAATCTTGCTAATTTCAATTTCGGCGTCGACCTCGCCTATATAACAGTTTTTGAAGGAGCGCGCGATAATTAATATCAGCTCTTGTCGTACATTCAAAATGCCTCTGGTATAATCTTCGGCAAACCCCATAAGATATTTAAGAGGTAATCGCCCGCTAAACACATGACTGGTGGGATCCAAAATGTCTTGGTTAGCGTCTGAGAGCCCCCATCCATATGTCAGAAGGGAGTGCGATTGCGTTTTACATGCAGACACCACCGTTTTCATCGTCGTGGTTATACCGGGCTTCCGCACTGCTGATACCTGTTCCCCGCCCATATCATAACGGACTTCGTCAAAAAGAAATGCTAGTGCGTTATTAGAGAGATAACAACTTTTTTGCAACATCGCTGGGGGTAAATTTTCCCTCGATATATATGTAGCTGTCAGAAATGTCTAATATGAGATCTTGAAACTGTACAGGAATACGTACTTCATCGGAATTTTTATATGACGGCGAGCCATAGGCCTTATAGGTGTGTTCGTGTAAGCTGACGAGTGAGTTATCAAACACCGGCTCGTCAAACACCTCTAATTTTTCACTTGTGGTCGTAGCGACAGACATCTTAGTAATAATGATATTCGTGTGTTTTTAAACCAAGTGATTGGAGAAAAATGTAATCTTCAGGCGTCAATCTGTCCTCTGCGGCTTTTACAGGTGGAATGGTTCGTTCGTCACGCATCGGGCCACTTGTAACCCCCTCACCTAATTGACGTATAGGCCATGGGCGGCGTCGCTGTCGGCTATAACGGAAACCCATTGGTATACAGTCAAGCATGTTAGATTAATTTTTTTAACTCTAGCTTTACAATAATTTTCTCTCCTTGAAAATTTATCAGGTCACCGTTATCATCCAAGACTCTCAGAGTAATGTTTTCGATAAACTGCTGCCCCACAAGTCTGACAGGCATATAAATAATGTTTTGGGGCTCCTTCGACAGCTTGTACCCTGGCTCGACATCAATGTCAAACTCGAACAGCGTATGTGCCCTTTCACCATTTAAATAGGCACCATATATTATATTACAATCCACACGTATAATTCTGACTCTCATAATATCGACGGGGTGTGTAGATTGATGGTACTTATTAGGCTGTAAGCGCCCTGCTTCAAATCCTAGAAGCTTGCCTATAGAGTTCTCATGAGTAAAGTCAATCTCATATTTTGAATGAATTTCACACTTTAATGTGTTATTATTCGCCCGCAGCGAGAATACCCCTTCATCTTCACTGTCTCGTACATCGCCTCCGGTCCTATCAGATTTTAACATGTGTAGTATTGCTTTATGAATTTCATCAATTTCGTATGCGCCTGGAGGTAAATAGTGACATATAGGCTCTGCTTTACTGGTGTCTTTATAGGTGAACTGGTTATTTTTCTCGTCAATGTTGAATATGGAGTTATAGGAATAGAAACCTAATAAACCCAACCAATAGCTAGTGCGACTATCCAGCTCGATCGGCGGATAGAAATTAGCGCTCAGCACGCTCGAATAGCTCGATATAGTGAACGTGTGTGACATGTTTAACTGGCAGCGCGTGCAGTATGTATTATGTTTTTATTGACGGCTGCAGCAGTTAAGAGGGTTCAGTCTTCTTTTTTCGGCGGTGGTTGGTAATGAAACCTCTGCCTCGTTACTGGACATAACATTCACATCACTCATCTTACAATAACAGCAAAATATTTTTTTAGAGGGCGGGCCGTCATTAACGTCCGTATTTGACCTATCGCCGTTATCAGACCAGTGTTCTGTGCAGTATTGATACTTTAACACATCGATATCGTTCTGCAGGTGTTCCGGCAGTTTAGCCCACACCAGAGCGATTTCATCTGGTGCACAAGCAATCATAACCTCCTTCGGCATAAGCGCCAGCTGGGCACGGCTCATTTTCGTGAGAGTGCGTAGACGTGAATATGCGATGAGGGCCTGCCCCATTCTTTTAATGCTCTCGCGATCCATTTCGGGTGTTATATTCAAACTCATGTCTTATTTTTGCTCTCTCCCTCTCTCTGATAGAAACTTTAAACACAGATGCCCACACCAGACTGTGTCAAAGTTCTGTTGACGATCATAATTATATAATATTTTTACGCCCTTCGACACCCCGTTAAAGTATCGTATTAGCTCTTTAGGTGGTGATAAATCGCCAAAGCTGTCATAGTAATTAACCAGAGAACTGCGTTTTTTATATTCTACCCAGTGTGTCCCCTTACCATGCACGCTGTCTAGGTTGATAATGCCCGATTCGTTATGATACGGACCTTCTACAGGCATGGTATCCCTCATGAATACACCTCGAAAATAAGGTATCTTCAGTACGTTAAAGGCATAATGGTTAAGATCCACATCTGAGAGAGCTCGGCGGGGCAGGGCGATATTTAGTTTTTTGAATAAGGATACGGTTTAAAGTAGAGACCCAAGCCGTTACGATGAGGCCTCAGGTGTATCCCATCACCACTCTTACCTAATGCAATCGCCTCCATAGCTTGATTATGACGCTGTGCCTCCGAGAGCTGTTGTCTACCACTCTTCACCTCGTTGACAGCCTTTGCCAACCCGGCAGCGCCTCCGGCTAGGGCCCCCAGTGCAGACAGGCCTGCGAAGATTGGCAGTAATGGTAAAATGCCGCCTACCTTCGGTATAGGTATTATACGTGGCGCTTGAATTTTCTGCCTTCCTCCTGCAGATTTCACGATTTTTTTTGCAGCCTGTAATGCGATGTCGATAGCCCTCTTCATATCGCCCGCTATAAACCGCTCCCCACCTGCTTTTTGTAATGCTTCATATGCCTGACGAACCACGTCGGCTTTAAATGAAACCGTTTTTTTTTTTTTTTTATCGACGTTCTTAACTTTCCCTACTCTTTCTTTCCTCTTTTTTTTACCGAACTCCGAAGTTTCACTTTTAAATGACGTCGAATTACAGCCCATACCCAGGCGACGTTTTGCCTTCATTATATTGGTAACTAGCCATGCATCAGCCCTTTCTCTCAACCCCGCATCTTTAGACTTAACGCGCTCCCAGGCCCGCTGTTCGAGTTTATAGTCTGCCCTATGTCGCGCACCTAAGTCCTTATTCGTGTATGCGATGTCATGTACTTTACAGGCAGCGTCAAGGGGGTTTATACCGCCATCACCTCGTGCTAGTCTTTTCTGTAATTTGGTACCAGGCCCACAATACTGATATGCAGGTAAATGTAACTCGAAAGGAAGTTTATTTATCACTGTATTAACAAAGCCACCACCTGCCCTTGAGCGCTGGCGCGGCTGACGTCTGTATCGCGAGGTGGATGCCATTTAAATAAGGTGTGTATGATGCATATATTCTCATATAGTCTTCGGTAGCAGCACAATGCGTGTAATAAAGCAGCAGGGGGAATTTGTGGTGGATAACTTAGACGAGCGCCTTGGCTGCGGAGTGGGTTCTAGTGTCGATAATCAGCGTCATGGACCACTGCTCCCAGCGACTATACGGTGTATCATGGCGGGCGCATCGAATTCCGGAAAAACCAACCTTATGATTACTTTACTTACACACCCTCGAAGGTTGCGTTTTGCAAATGTGTACATATATTCCAAATCATTAAACCAGCCCAAGTATGAGTATCTGCGTAGTGTATTAGAACCGATTAAAGGTCTGGGATATTACACATTCAGTAATAACACCGAGGTGATGGACCCGAGCGAGGCCAGACCAGACTCTATTTTCATCTTCGATGATGTTATATGCGAAAACCAAAATGTTATTAGATCATACTTTAGCATGGGTCGGCACCGAAATGTAGACTGTTTTTATCTCGCCCAGACATATTCGCGTACACCTAAACAATTGGTACGCGATAACACAAACTTTATAATAATATTCAGACAGGATGACACGAACCTCCAGCACATATTTCGCGACCATGTAGCGCCTGACGTGACATTCGCGGAATTTCAAAAAATGTGTGCAGTGTGCTGGAATGAACGATACGGTTTTCTAACCATCGACAAGGATAGAGATGCGCATGACGGGCGATATAGAAAGGGTATAGATAGTTACATATATGTGTAAGACAGTTATTCCCATATGTTTATTTGTATAGTGAATGTCGGCGAGCGTGTATCGTAAAAAAAAAAATGAAGAGTACGACAGGGAGTGGCGGGGATACCGTGCTCAATATGAATAACGAGGAGGTAAACTTAAAACGTAAACTAGCAGAAGTGACAGACGCTGTCAGAAAAAAATTCAAATCTATTAAAAACAGACACATTGAGGGTCGGCAAGCCCTTGAAAAAATTTATGAGCCCATAACGACGCATTTAAAGACACTATCTGAGGCAGCCGATAGCAAAGCGCGAATTCAGACCATACAGCTATCGCAAGCATCACCACCACCACCACCACCACCACCACCACCCCCTATGAGACGTATTAGCGAAAGCTCGTCCGCATCTGAAACTGATAAATATCGCGAGGAGCATGATGTGGGGGTACAGCCGTCACACTTAATAGAGACACCGCCTATGTCTTCAGCCTCGGCATTAACTGTGCAGGGAGCACCTGCGGCTTTAACACACGGCGGTGATGGTGATGATGATGTACCAATTCCGATGATGCAAGGATCTGTGATGGAGACACCACCTCATTCGTTCTCATCATCATCGTCGCTAACAGCGAAGCATACATCGACCCCTTTAACAGAAAGCGTGCTCGCTGAGCCTCTACATGTATCCTCCGCGGGGCCGACGACACCTCAGGCGAACACATCGGGGCTTTTAACAAGAAATTCCGAGAGAAAAATAATAAACAATACTATTATGAAATATGTAGAAGGTTTAAGAAGCGGCGACCCTGCATATGATACCGTCTATGGCGTGCGTGTTGACCCCACCACGGGGGACCTGCGCATGGGTTATACCGAGGTTCGGTTCCCCTCTAAAGATGTTTCCTTCTGGCATGGTGATAGAAGGTTAGGAACCTATCAGGGCAATCGTGAATTATTTGAGTTAATATTTCTAAGACTGTCGCCGTGCATGTCCAGTCCAGAGGGCATCAGTGATGAAAATAAACAGGCATACGGCGAGATATTGAACCTGACGAGGTCTGTGTTCAAGAATTATGACGGTAGACGCGGATATAATAAAAGCAGCTCTAGAAAATATCGTGAAATTATCAAGCCGGCGTTACAGCATAAAATGGTAACCCGAGCCAGCAAAAAGGGTCTAGGTATACTGCAGCCATCAATACCTGCTAAAAAACAATACAGCGATAAAGATAAGGAATATGTGTACTGGAATAATCCTAAAGAACTAGTCGATAGATTACGTTTATTGTGGAGCTCAAAACAGGCTGGACATTCAGGTCATGACGGAGAGATTGTGAACATTATAACAGAACTTCACGAAGAAGGCATAGTATGTTAGCGGATATGTGTGTAAAAATTTAAACCATATATGCGTGCATGGTTAAGATGTCTTCAGTATTAAAAAATGAGTAACAGAAACACCATCGATAAATTTGGACGTAGAGGCATGCGGCCCTCGGGCGTATTAGGTCAGCGCGGTTCCCCGGGCATCGGCTTTAAGCTCACCGGTGATAGACATTTTGATATTCAATATAGACGGTTAACCAAACTCGGGGATCCAAAAGAAGCTAGAGATGCCACACCGCGTCTGTATGTAGATGCGCATATCAGCAGGAGTAGGACCGAGACAGTCAAGTTAATTAACGCCACACTGGCAAAATCTATGGCAGAGCGGGAGAGCGCTATTAAACAATCGTACACCACATTTATAGGGAAGCAGATGGAATTATATAGCACATTTATACATAGTAAAATTACCGAGGCGCTTGCTGATATGAAGAAGTCTCTCGACAGAGATATCGATAAAATTAATACTTTAAAAAAGGAAAGCGAGGGAGCTTTGACGGCCAGAATAAGCAAATTAGAACAGTCACTTGCAGAAGTTCTTACGGTGGTGGACGTTAGCGCACATTGAGAAAAAATACTCCTCGAGGGATGAAATAATAATAATAATAATAATGAGTGTCAGCACGGAGAAGCGACAGGTTGTTGACGAACTTCATAAATATGCCAGGCGGAATTTTCGGATAAGGAAGACCGTGATTAGGGGTTATGGAGATTTATGGCAGATTGATTTAGCAGAGATGCAGCCGTATGCCCGTGAGAACCGTGGTTTTAGATATATATTCATAGTAATTGATTGCTATTCCAAATACGTATGGGCTAGGCCTCTTAAAAATAAAACCGCTCGTGAAATTTTAAAAGCAATGGAGAGTGTCCTGGTTGAGTCAAATTACGCGCCAAAGCATATACAGACAGACCACGGGACAGAGTTTTACAATAAATATTTCACCAAGCTGATGGGTCAATATGGAATCAATCATTACTCTACCTATAGTACGAAGAAGGCCGCAATAGTGGAACGTGTTATACGAACTCTGAAAGGGTGGCTGTATAAAAAATTCTCGCTTAGAGGGAAATACAGATGGCTCGACATTTTACCCGAGATTACGGAGTTGTACAATAATAAAAAACACCGCACAATAGGACTGAAGCCGTCGAGTGTTACAAGCGAGACTCGGCTAAGTGCATATGTTCAACCTGAAATTATACCTTTGAAATTTAAATTTCACGTGGGTGATACGGTTAGAATTAGCAGATACAAAGGCGTGTTCGATAAAGGTTACACCGCCAATTGGTCCACAGAGCTCTTCAAGATTGTCAGAGTAAATACAGTCCAGCCGCCCACATATCTACTTGAAGACATGCATAAGCGCCCAATTAAGGGGTGTTTTTACGAGGAAGAATTACAGAGGGCAAGAAACCCCGATATATATTTGGTAGAGAAAATTTTACGCCGTCGAAAAAAACAAATTTACGTAAAATGGCTGGGGATGTCTAACGAGTTTAACTCGTGGATAAATACCACTGATTTTGTTTAAAACACTCGTACATACCACACTACAATCAGCGCATGTTTTTTATGTAGCAACAATTGTGTTACTATATACATATATATTTTTGTATGTTTATTAAATAAAAATAAAAATAAAGAACTGTCCAATATTTTACTTTAATAATTATAACCCTGTCTTATATAGTGTATGACATTGAAAATATAAAAAAAACTTCATACATTATAATAACGCCGAGCTGATAAAATCTCAATAATCTTACGTAAACCACATTAAGTTCTTATACAAACTCGTGTTTTCAGCCTTTCTAGTGGCGTCATTATGTTGAAAAATAAATACCTATTATATAGGTACAGATAATAATAGCAGATAAGACCTCATTTTTAAACACCTTAACTAGCCTAGAATAACAGCAATTTGGAAAGCCCGTGAGACTCAGCATTTTAAAAATATGTAAAAACTTTAAGTAATCTCGTGTTTGGCTTTCTAACGGCCGTAAGTCAGCAGTATTTTAAAAAGTGAAAGCGATAATATGCACCAAACAAGTCTATACGAAACCGGTGGATGGTCAGAGTTTTTGGAAAAAACCAGGTGGTTCGATTTACGTAAAATGCGGCATTGATAAGCATACATATACTGGTATTCCCGACCTCAAAATAAAACGAGATGCATTGTTAAAACTTTAAGTAATTTCCTATTTGGCTTTCTAGCGGTCGTAAGTCAACAGTATTTTAAAAAAGTGAAAGCGCAAATAAGTATACGAAAGCGGTGACACGCCGCTACGCAGACATACGGGCCTTTCCATCTTAGCTTTCTAATTCCTGCGATGGTATAGACTACTGCAATGAATTTGTCCCTCATCGTTATTTACTAATGTTAAACCGCTTTCATTTTCAAGATTTCTATCTAGGTATGCAATATTATACCTTCACATAAAGAAAAGCAGTTATAGGTTAAAAGAAATACACTGTTAAGCCGATATGACGTATATAACTGCCATGTAGAATTATTATACTTTCAAACGTAAACACTGGCGGGGTTTTCAAGTAATTAACGATCTGCCTGCTAGATATGTCATGCAAATCAGCCACGACGGATTGTAAATCCAAATAATGAATGTATACGAATAGGTTCCTACCTGTAAAAATATCTACCATAAATATTCACAATAAGCAAGCCGCTGACGTGAAAGCGTTCTAAATTCCATTGTTGAAAAAGTTGGATTTCCCCAGAAAAAAATATTCACTTCATTGTCGAAAGCTAGTAAACATGTAGTGCATTATATACACATATTTGATAAAAATAAATGTATGCATGGAAAAGACAGGGAATACCGAAACCCCTCACCCAACGCTATAGTGCACGTACGAACCGCGGAATTCCCAGGTAAAAAACCGGTTCAGCGGAATTCGTGGAATCCGCGCTTTTTTCCGCGGTTCAAGGCAAACAAGGTAATTAAAAAGCGATTATATCAAATCGTCGCACCTTCTACTATCGTGTACGAGCGGCCGCGAATACGCCGATGGGCCAATCAGCAACTTATGGGAAGAAGTGCCTTAGATTGTGAGTCTTTCAGCGACAAATAAATCAATGCCATTATGTATTTAGATATAAATTCTTATTCGGAGATTTGCACTAAAACCACAGACTAAAACAAATCAGATGTTTCACTCAATAGTATTCCCTATGTTACCAGTTTCATTTTTTGTGATGTGACGTATACCTGCCAGGATTCTGCGCAGAAGACATAAACAGAGAAATCTTGCGGTTGACATAGAAGTTAAGACCAGCGAGTATAATCTCACAGGAGCGAGTATTTAGGACTGAAATCTCAGAGACGGAAGTAGTCAACAGCTCCACCGGTGATATTAATTATTTTGGAATGTGGTGTATTGTATTGAAGGTTAGAGTTGTTACTGTTATACATTTAAGTGGTTTTTTGAGTATTCATTAGGTTATTTTACGCATCATAAGGTCCCTCCTGTGACTATACTCGCTGGTTAAGACTGATTGGACAATGCGCAGATCACGACACAAATTGGTACCTGCTGGGAGTTGATTTATTATCTAAACCATGATACGTCATAAGTGAAATATCTGATTTGTTTTAGTCTGTGCTAAAACCTTTTGAGCTCCTTGGTACAGTCGATAGGTAGATTCTGATCCGAATAAGTGCGGAAGTTTTGAAACTTTGGGAATTTGTAAATTTCTATGCCCCGAATGAAATAAGAAAAAATGCAAAATGTGATCTCAGCCGACGCCGCCGCCATATTGAAAAAATGGCTCACAAAAACAGTTTCTTTGAAATATCTCGCTTCGGGTGCCTCATATGGCAAAAAATGTTCTTATGAAAATAAAAGAGCATTAAATTTTCTACAGAATACATTTTTCTTTCGTTAAATTGAATAGTTTCGGTGCAGCAGCCGAGCAAAGTCAAGCATTCTTGACAAAATTATGATTTTTTGCAATTTCTCAATTCAGTGCGACTTTTATGGAGCAGTATATTTGAGTTAAAAGACAAAATTGGTTTTCATACGTGAAAATCCTCAAATACAGTTGATTTTACTTCTCTGCTCCGCATGGCTCAATGTTCAATACTCGTTTCCACACCGCCTTGAGGTATAATATGGCGCGTTTTCTTTTTTACGTGGTTGTCCCCTATAGGCCTAATCCACGACTAGCCTGCTTCTTGCGCCGTTTTAGGTGCTTGATGTCGAAGGTCCAGGTTCGTTGTAGTCTCTAACAATACTTTCTTCGGAAATTGCTTCCGTTGCGCTGTTCACTGATTCTACGTATTGATTGTTCCCCATGATTGCGAGAAATGTTTTGACTGGAGTCGACTTCCTCGTTGTCATGAAGCTCGTCGACTGTTGCTAGTGCATTGTCGCAGCTTTGTCCGTTATAAAATTTGCAAATTACAGAACATTTTAACCCTGCCTTTCTACAACCACATGCTGCAGTTGTATTTACAGGAAAGAAATTTAAGTAGTTTTTCAGGAACAGGATCTTTCAGCATTGTTACTGGTGTAAGCCCAGCTTTACTCTGTTTCCAGACCCATTCTTCAACATTTTTACAAACCCCCTGCCACTCCTGGACTTGATAATATATCCTGAATGAATGCTGCCGTGCCGCTACAGCTGTAGGTGGTAGAGAAGCGATGCTAAACTTGCTTTTTGTGAGCGATCTTATGAAACATTGGAGAATGCTTTCTTCTGGCACTTTATGGAGCCAAACATGGAGACAATATCTCTCTAAGCGTCTAGAGAGATATTGTCTCCATGTTTGGCTCCATAAAGTGCCAGAAGAAAGCATTCTCCAGCATCAGCGATAGCGTCCGGTTCAGCATTACTATCTTGAAAAACTTGAATGCTGTCCTGCAAATCGTGATGCTTTTGTAGGATGCTCGGGATCTTTAGTTTGCCCTGATTAAAAAGTGCACAAGTTGTGTCACACCCGCTAAACGGGCGAAGAAATAGTATATTATCAGTGATGATTTTACCGCTCGACTTGGCTTCAAAAAAAAAACAAATGTGAAAACAAGTTTTGCCTCTAAACACAAAAATACTGCTCTATAAAAGTCGCATTAAATAGGGAAATTGCAAAAAATATATATTTTTGGCAATAATGCTTGACTTCGCTTGGCTGCTGCACTGAAACTATTCAGTTTAAAGAAAAAATGTGTAAGATATGTTTTGTAGAAGATTTAATGCTCTTTTATCTTCATAAGAACATTTTTTTTCATATGAGGCACCCGAAGCGAGATATTTCAAAAAAACTGCTTTTGTGCGCCATTTTTTCAGTATGGCGGCACCGGCGTCTGAGATCACATTTTGCATTTTTTCTTATTTCATTCGGGGCATCGAAATCTACGAAATCCCAAAGTTTTAAAACTTCCGCACTTATTCGGATTAAACCCCCTGTTTTATGCCCTCACCGCTATATTACCTACGCAGTACCAATATTATCCCTTGTGTATAATTTCATCAAAATCGGTTTCCTAGTTCGGCACTAATTATATCATATCCACATACATACATGTACACGTTTCTTAAAATACACTTTTTCATGTTCTGGGCCCCCAAAGCGCCAAGTTCTGACCTTATCTCAGTTTACTATTTTGGACTAATTGGAATAATCTCCCCATTTTTATGAGTGAGGGGTTAAGTTGCGCGTCGTTTTGAAAAAAGTAAAGTATATGGATGGCGCCTCATAATTGTTTTCTGAATACTAAAATGCTATGTCAGCTTACGAATAATTATTAATAATAAATAATTGTTCCAATGGGCTCATTTAGTGATATGTAATTTACAATTTATTTTTGCATTCTCTGTAAGTATTTAACCCTTTAAGTATATGGTGAAAAAATTAGGCCGCTAGCGTTAATATAAACTGTAATATTTGATTTTCAATTCGTAACATATTTGAAACGCCCGATAGCGCGCGGATGATGTCACGGCACCCGCTTGACTGGCTTTATGAGCAGCGTTGCCAATGTCAGTACATTTGTACTGAAATCAATACTTTTAGAGCGCAATCAGTACGTCAGTGCTGCTTTCACTTTATCGCTACATTTTTTTTATATGACGTCCTATTTACCTATTTCGCAACTCTGACGACAAATTTTAAAATAATTCATAATGATCCGTGAAATGAAATATGGCAAAAACAAAAGAACACCATGTTTTTGTTCGCAAGTTAGTTCCGGATTTTCCATCAATTCTGTTTCTCTGTATCTCGCTTGAATAAGCTGTTATCTTTGCATTCAAAAAATGTCTAACGGATGCATGGCAATAGGGACCGACCTGGGTTATTCGCAAGGAAGTTAAGTATATTTATACAGTCTATAGGAATTGTAAAAATGTTTGTGGTTCTTGAGAAGTTATAGTGCACTAAGGGACATTTAAAAATTTAATACTTATTTACATAGGCTAATAAAAATTTAACATGTGATTACAGGTCACTGAAAGTATTTCGCATAGAATATGCACTGATGCTCTTTTTGTAGTAACGCAGTTCAAGTGAATATTGCGAACATATTTTTTATACACAAGACAAATAAAAACTATCTGAGTGGCGAAGTATTTTTTATATTCATTAAAATTCCTAGATATCGTATAAAACAGATTTAATTAACATCTGTACTTTTTTCTTAAGATCATTACTTTTTTTGTTTCGATACCAGTACGTTAATTTTTTATCCACTGGCAACGCTGTTTATGAGTTATTCGGTCTGTTCTGCTTGCCGTATGAAACTATATAGGTGCAGGCTAGCGGTCGACCCACAGACGGTTGACCGCTGGCTGGAGTGTGGGTGGCTTGACGTCACACTGCGTTTTCGCTCGCTCTATTTTTATTATTTATTTTGAGGGAGAAGTTAAAAAAAATCTCATATTTCGCACATTTACGAACTACAAGGTGTACTTTCGAAATATGAATTTTAAAAAAATTGCTAAATGAGCCCATTGAGTCCAATTTGCTAAAAATGTCATATATTGTCCTTAAAATTGACCAATATTGACAGCACACATCTCGAAAATAATATCAGTTAGACATAATTTGCTATTCATTATTTTATCGAAATTTATAAAAATACCATGATCACTTCTCTATGATAGTTTGCTGTGGCGTATTGGATTTAGATGCTAATTTTTAAAACTTCTTTAGCTTTCTCAATTAGAAATAAGTCAACAAGAATTTTACAATCTTATTATAAAACTAAGAAAAACATATCTTTCTTTATATTATATATGTGCCACATGACTACATTTTGGGCGAATTAGACTCAACAATTATTAGAAATAATTTTAAAAAAAATTAACTTTCTGAAATTTTAAAGTTTAGTCTATTGGCTATATATTGGAGAGCCGTAAGGCGTGAAAACTAAAAACCTTGGAACCCAGTTCCTATGAATCAACTTTAATGAAACTTTTTGCATTGTGTTGCTAAAACCTAATACTAAAATGTTTATATATTGCCGATGTGTGCTTTTACGGAAGTGGATGCCACCCCTTCTCGGGGGTGGAAATTATTATGTTCAAAGTAACTGCAGAAATCGACAGAGGAATCAATTCTAAGTAATAAATGTTTTATACAATTTTTTCGATGAGTCAATACCTTTTGAGTTATTCTTGATTGAAAATGTTAATTTTTCATCTAAAAGATGCATGTTTTAGAACTATTTTTCACTCTTCTCTGTTTCTTATTGGGGTGCTCTGCAACATGTATTTTCTTCTAAACAATGTCTGAAATCTACAAAATAATACAATTAACCAATATTTTACTGGAAAATAACCTCTACGCCTGTGACTTCTACGTCAATGGATCAGTTAGAGGGTAGTTTTTGACAAATAATAAATAAGTACAAAAATATAAAAATGACGTATTTTGCTGACGTTTCGGAAGACGAATCTGTTTACTTTCTCAAAGTCTATTATAATGTTTGTGTGCATTATATACAGTAAAATACTGGTTAATTGTATCATTTTGTAGATTTCAGACATTGTTTAGAAGAAAATACATGCGGCAGAGCATCCCAATAAGAAGAAAAATTAAGAAAATACCACAACCAACATTTAGAAAATATTTTTCACTAATAACTCGAAAACGTTACGTTTTACCAAAAAAAAAAATATTATAAGCAAACATGAAGCCTATAAAATACAAATCGATTGGTTTTTTTTTTATTTCTGTAGATGCAATACGAACCGAGTTATTGCTCGATGAAGGCGACTTCTTGTTCGCCGAAAACTGAATTCGATTCCTTCAACGTTTAATAACGGAAAAATGGAAAATTTTTGGAGGAAAACATATAAGACTTTTAAAAATACTTGAAAAGACCTTTAAAATGAACTTTGGTAAAAGTCGTTAGCATGAAAACTAACGGAGTTATTATGAAAATAAAATGGTTGTCTCTTTTCTTTGGAGAAAAAAATCAGCAATGAAACCAATGGCTTCGCCGCAAGAATTGAAATTAAAGGTAATCCATTTACAATTTACTTTATTTAAGTACTAAAAATATGTTCTAGAATTTTGAACGGTTCAAGAAGCCTTTATTTGAAAAACAGTTTGATTCAAATTTGAAATGATTTTTGAAATGTCAAAATTTTCATTTTTTTAGGTTTTTATTACTGAACATTTTGTTTTTTTTTAACTTCTCTAGGATAAAAATTATTTAAGATATCGCCGTTATAAGTTTGCATTTGAGTGCGATGACGACCTTCCCCGAGCCCTTTAAACTTAAAAATCACAAAAACTAAAGGTTCAAGGAAGTTCAAATTTACATGCTTTGTAGTCCTTAAAGTTCCCTGTAAATTGATTTTAGGAGCGATTGAATAGCTTAAAAATTAAGGAAGTTATCATTGATTAACCAATCATAGCGCATCTGCTCGAGAAACGCTGATAAGTCTTCGACACGGATCAATTGTTTTAACTGTATCTCTTTAGCAGCTCCGTACAGTAATATTGTGCTTCTAAATTTGTACTGTAGCATTTTTTACATATCTTCTTTAGTATTTGAATTGTTGTAAAAAAATTAAAATTTTTAAAGAAATTTCAAAAACCATTTCAAATTTGAATCAAACTTTTTTCAAATATAGGCATCCTGAACCGGTCAAACTTCTAGAACATATTGTTAGTACTTAAATAAAGTAAATTGTAAATGGATTATATTCAATTTCAATTCGTGCGGTCAAGCCAATGGTTTCATTGCTGATGTTTTCTCAGAGAAAAACTGAAAACATTTTTATCTTCATCATAACTCCATTAGTTAACGACTTTTACCAAAATTCATTTTAAAGGTCTTTTCAAGTACTTTTAAAAATGTCTTATATGCTTTTCTCCAAAAATTTTCCGTTTTTCCGTTATTTAACGTTGAAAGGATCGAATTCAGTTTTCAGCGAACAAAAAGTCACTTTCATCGAGCAATAACTCAGTTAGTATTGCATCCACAGAAATTAAAAAAAAAACAATCGATTTGTTATTTTATAGGCTTCATTTTTGCGTATAATAATTTTTCTGGTAAAACGTAAAGTTTTCGAGTTATTAGTGAAAAATCGTTCTAAAATATGCATTTCTTAGCTGATTCAATCAAGAATAACTCAAAAAGTACTGACTCATCGACAAAATTTTATAGAACATTTATTGCTTATAATTCATTCCTCTGTCGATTTCTGCAGTTACTTTGAACATATAATTTTTCACCCCCGAGAAGGGATGGCATCCACCCCCAGGGTAAAAGCACACATCGGCACTATATAACTTTTGTTTCTTGAGCCATTTCCTAATTACTGTCCAATTTTACTGTCCTCGGTTGTATCCGATAGAATTCTGAGCGAAAAACCTTCAAACACTGAACTAAATTAACTTTTTCATGAAACATAAAAAAATAGACTTTTCCTGTAAAAGTTGTTATTACATTTTTTAACTTAAATTTTCCATAAAAACAACTAAATGTTTTATAAATATCGCGAAAAAAATGTTTAAAATATATTTTTTTGTAAATATTGTTATTATTGTGTAAACAATATAAATTATTATTTGCGCCACTTGGGATGTTCCTGATTTTGAATAATATTAATAAACACACATTTAAAAAATATATGATCAAAACCGGAGCTGTTGCTGAGAATTAAGGGGTTTTGACGATTTTTAGGCTTCATTGACTCGACTATGTAGAAAATCACGACAAACTTTTAAATAAAAAACGAACGTCAATTTCTAATCCATAAACATTTTAGTATTACGTTTTAGCAAGACAATGCAAAAAGTTTCATTAAAGTTGATTCATAGGAACCGGGTTCCTAGGTATAAATCTAACGGCACTCCACTAATAATAATAGTATATTATTCAACGAGCGGTAATGCAGGTAATAACTCACGCAGATGAAAGTTTACAGCACGAGCCGTAGGCGAGTGCTGTAATTCATCAAGTGAGTTATTACCATTACCGCAAGTTGAATACTATACTTTATCTACGATTATAACAATAAATATTAAATTGAGAAAATTTTGTTTAAATTACTCAGTTTGTTTTTTAATAAAATTAACTGTAAAATTTTATTTTACCTTTTATATTTGTTGTCTTCAAAGATTTAGCCACCTTTAAGCGGAGGTAGAATGTGATTTTTAGTCGAAATAGTGCATAAACTGCTTGTAGACAAAAAATCAGCTTTGTAGATTAATATTCGCGACGGAAAATGCAAAACTTCTCCGCAAACTGCAATAGCCTGGAGCGCATATTCGGTCAAAAGTTTTGTTTTTTATGTTAGAGAAAAAATTAAAAAGGCGTCGGAAAGCTCAATCAATTCTCTTTACATAAGCTGTCTACAAATTTTTCGAAAAAAACGATAATTATCGAGATATTCGAAGAAATGTAAGAAATTACACGTTTTCCTATAGAGTGTATGTAAATCTTAAAAAATAATTTTTCTCATAAACCTTTGTTTCGAAGGGCCAAGATTAACGGAGTGTCAAAGTAGTACATGATATTAAGTGAGCATCGTATATGAGAGCGATTTCAGTTAATTGCCGATTAATTACGGTGACAAAATAGAGAAATTTTACCGAATAAAAAAAAGTCCCAAATCCCGCCCCCTCTAATTCCTTCATTTTTGTCGAAATTCAAAAAATGAAAGAAGGAGTTTTAGCAAATTTAATTTTATTTAAGTTAACTAAAGTAGTCTTTTAGCGTAGGAGCCAAGATTAAAAAGTTGCCAAGTGTTGAAGTTCAAAATTTGCGATTTTTTGCCGAACATGGCCAACATTTCAATAGTACGAAAAAAAAAAAAATTAAAATTCTGATAGTAGCAAAAGATTCGTAATGGAAAATACTCGTTTGACCCTGTTTTTTATTTCGATCTAACTCCCACCGTTTCGGAGGTATCTGCGAAAAATAACAAAAAACAGCTTACATTTCGGAGTCGAAAAAATTGCAAAAACATGCAATCCTGACACGTCCATATTTTTCGAAAAACACCATTGGGACGGCCGTACGATATCGCGACGGAAAAAGGAAGTCTTCCAGATAAACCTGATCATAAATTGCACGGCGAAATTCGAAAAATCGGCTCGGCATGAACGAATAAAAAGTAGCATTTTGTGACATTTCAGAAAATCTTTATAGCTATTAACGCGTATAATCTGTCACTACTTCCCTGGCTCCACCTTCGTGTGTCGCGCTTTACGCCGATTGGGCAGGCTAGGTATGAAGATAAAGGTGATTGGCTCTGTACCTAGCGTTAGTTATAATAACTCACGTATTATAACTTACGCTGTTTGTTTATGAATACTATTAATTGATCAAAAGCAGTTCATTAATTAGTATATAACCTAATAAGAGTAGATAAAATAAATATTTCAGATCGTAATCCAAAGTTTCATATTTGACATTTTTGAGAGGACGTTAAGATCTTCGCCCCATTCTAGCATTCACTTATTTAGAGATATCTTTTTTCTTACAGTGTTACCAAATTGGTCTCCATGATCTTAAGTGTGGTTATTGTGGCAATCAACATATACTTCGTCTCAGTACAACTAATCGAATTGGACTTGCATATTGGTCTCCAATTACTGGTTTATTTCTTGGGAGTTATATACTTCGTATTCATAATTTATTTAACCTTCCATTTATATATCTCATTGGGCGGCAAGAGAATTGAACAACATCCGTCTGTACAAAAATATGTTTTCGTACCTGTGGGGAATACCCCCAAGAATGTAATATAATTTATTTATTATTTTTTTTATTGTAAATATATTTTATAAATGTATTTGATAAGAGTTTTGTTTTATTTATGCACCTTTTTGACCTTTCGTTACTTGGTCGCGGCTACTAGCTGTATTTTTTTGGCGTTTGTTTTGTCATCACTACATCATACTTGTCATCGCTACATTATAAATAGTTCTGTGCTATTATAGTTATTAAGGTACCAAGGGTATTATACGGATAATAACGCACCGAGGTCGGCAGTGTACTTCCAAGGGCCTCTGGCCCGAGGGAATGTATGTCGACCGAGGGCGTCATTATCCTATAACACCCGTGGTACCTTCAACGTTTAATGTCCTACAAGTCTGTTATTTAATTCGATTTTTTTTTTGACATTTACGATTTATTAATTTGACATCTATTATGTTCAGAACGAGTTGATTTAAAAGAGAGTAAAAATCAAAATTGTTTGTAAACGCCGCCATTGCATAGCAATGCATTTTGTTTGTCAATAATGCTGTCATAATTTGCTAGTTTTGGGTTGTGTTATAATTTTATAATGCCCTAGGGCGTTATAGATATTCATAACGCCCTAGGGCGTTATTTTTCATTTAATATATCTCAAAATAGGGTGGTTAATGTAAAATAACAGACTTGTAGGACATTAAAATATTTTTAATATATTCCATAATTATTAACAGCTAAATATGAACATAAAAACTGCACAACCGATTGCAGATAATCATTTGGATTATCTATAAAATGAGCTAGTAGTTTAAGAATTACTGAACTTATTTACTAATTACGAACATATAGTACAGTCAACCTGTCATTTGACCCGTGAATAACTCTTACAAGGAATTTTTAGTTTGTATAATGTTGGGAGAACTGCCAGAATCATTAATTAATGTTTCTTACAAAAGTAACGTTGCCGCTATGTTGCCGCAAAAGGGTAAAAATAGGTTCCATTTCTGTTAGTTCTACTTTAAAAAACCGCTGCCCAAGGAATCACTACTTCCACATCCAGATTTTCTATTCAAGTCTCTCACAAAGAAAAAAAATTGTATGTGGAAATAATTGTTTATGTTTAATAATATAATATTTGAAATCCTCCCTCCGAAAACCCATAAAACGATGCCCCACATCGGTAGTGGGGTTGGGGTGGTGATAGGGGGGTGGTAGTGGAGGTGGATGAAGTAAAAAAATATTTTGAGGTTTTTGGTTCTTGTAAACACAATAAATCACATTTTTTTTCATCCCCTTTAATAATGGGGGGGGATGGTTAACGCCAAAAAATTTTTTGAGACCTTAGCTTTTCTTGTATTGTATACTAAATACCAATTTTATGAACTCTTACCTACTTGATTTACCTATTTACTCCCATTTACCCCAATTTACCCCCCAACCCTTCAACGGAACAAGATGAAAATATAATCTAGTTCCAGATCTCGTTAAAGTACATACATGTCTGTACCAAATTTCAAGTCAATATCTTAAACGGTTCCAGAGTAAACGTGCGCACAAAAAAAGTTACAGACAGAAAGACTGTAGCGGTTACATTTATCGTTCCACGATAATGATTTTCTTGAGACACCTTGTATGTATGTATACTAAAGATTCTGGATACGTGGTTTAGGCAACCAGACGTACACGTCGGTGTATGATTGGTTTGTATTGAAAAACCGTAAAATTTTAAATTCATTTATTAATATATAAATTAAATTTCAAAAGAAAGCAACATACTTTTGTGTCATCTTTTATATTTGTTAAAAAAAAAACAGTATTAAGAAAACAAGTATTTGTTGTACTGGTGATAAATACATAAGAAAAACTTCTTTATCAATCTCCTTGTTTGGTCCAAAATCTGAAAACAAAGAGGAAATATTAATTATGTAATAATTAAGCACAGTAAAATCTAATTAAGTATGTAACTATACATTAGTTACAATATTTGTGTAATCCACAATCAGTTTGGGAGATATATTTGTCATTGAATGTGTGAAATCAAAATAATTTGTTGGTTATAATGTTTTGAATTTATAAATAAATAAAGTGAACTGAGTGTTAAGGAAAAGCCAAAATCTTGAAAAAGTATATTTGTGAATATATTGCCTCAAAATTCAAATTCAAATGAGTGTACAAGTTGTCAAGTTCATTTAGTGATATTAGATTGGCAAGAATGTGTGCCTACAAAAAATAAATTAAATTCCTTTCTTTTTTGTGGGAGAAAAATCAGCCATACTGGCATTTAGTAAAAGGTGTGGCACATTTCTCCTGGGATTGACTTTGTTTTTGGTGAAGAGGCCCAATAACAACTAGGTAAATATTTTCCTTCATGATTCTTACAAATTTTTATATAAATTACATATCTACCGTTTCTTAGACGATAATATATTTTTAGGCTTTTTTAAACTTCACCCTCACTTCACCTTTTTTTTTTGATTTGCTATGGTTAATTTGCAACATTAGCCACCCAAAATAAGATTTTACCTGTACCTGTCTATTGTATCACACCTGACCCTTCGAGGCTCTCGGAGAGATAGTTCACGTAATCACATGGTCGAGCCGGAACTTCATGTCGGAGTTTAGAAATGTTATGAAGACATAGCCTGCAGATTATTTGGTAGCACAAAGTTTCCTGTTTATCAACCCCAGGACCAATAGTTGTCCATTCGTAGCTGTACTGAACAGTATCGAGGTACTCTAGCTTGCTCGTTATCTACTACGGAAGGCAATTGTAAGTACGCTTTAGACTTTTTAATTCCATGTCCGCTGGTCAGCTCCAGTAGCTGCAACTTCTACGAAAATGAATTACACCCTGTAGATGAGACAGCTAATGTCAAGAGAACCGTGGGTACATTTTTACAAATATTCATATTTTGAAGTATTACCTTTTTGACTTAATGTAAACTCAAAAGAACAGCTGTTTATTGAGTCCCTGGTATTCATTGAATTATTGCTAAAAAGAAATATAATAGGTGTTATAATATATAATTAATAACAATAATATTTAAGGACTTACTATTTGTGAGCTTTTAACTGGCGTAGCCTACTTTATGTAGATTCCTTTTTAATGTAGCTACCCATCTTTTACTTGGAGTAGTATTTTATGTAGATTAATATCCAAATTGTTTATAAACGCTGATGTAACCATAATACTGAACCTTTGAGGTTATGTCCCAGCCGTTCTCAGTCAGATAGAGAGCAAGGGCGTATTGCATAACGACCAATGTACATAATTGCCATTGGATCAAAAGTAACAAAAAAAGGAAACTGGTGGTTGATAAATTTATTTTATTGTGTGTTTATGAGAAGTCGTGTGTCATATTTCATATTGTTCATATTTTTAGTGCTTTTGCATATTGTTTTATTGTTTCATTTTTTAGATTAAGTCATATCAATCATTACTGTTATACATATACTAACTAACTAACTTCATTAATTTATGTAATATAAGGTTTTTGAATAGTAAACCTGCTTTTCATTATTTATTCATTCTGCCTGCTGCTGTTTCATTATTATTTGTTTGTTTAATAAGATCAAATAGACTGGCGCCTGCTCTGGTCTACTTAAAAGGCTTGTATAAACTGCTTAACTACCTGTTATAAACAAAATCGAAATACTTGAACCCATGCCCGCTCCCGACTTAAAAAGCTGCCGTGCTCAAGCTACTTTTTACTTTTTAAATAAAGGGCGTGGCAAGACAGACAGACAGACCGACAGATAAACCGACCGACAGATAGACCGACAGACAATTTTTTTTCGCTCAAACTTAAAATATCGACGTTTCATGACATTCTAAGCCTATTTGAAAAATAATTTTTTTTTGTCGTTGCTATACTTCCACTGGATGTGGAAATAATTATATATACAGGGTACTTCACCGTGAGTGGCCTATTAGACGTTTTGGAGAAACTATCCATAATTTGAAATTGAAAATTTACAGTGACCTATTTAATGAAAATAATGTCATATATGTGACACTTCCCTATAGCTAAAATGTACGGTTTTTGAGTTATTTAAAGATATTTAGAAATGGGCGAAATTAACAGCAATATCGAGTATAGTGTGCCGTGGAGAACAAAAATATTCTCAGAAGGTGGAGTTCCAAATCTAAGGAGAAAAGAAAAATACATGAACTGTTACTTTTTCTTGCACCAAAGTGCAGCAATTGAAAGCAGCATAAAAATATAGTATGAAATTTGTATAAATTTTTAATATGTACAAGTTTAACAAAGCCAATACAACAGAAATAAAAATAATTCACGCCAACGTTGAGAATATTGATAAAAATAAGAAAATTGTTAATTACATTTTAAAGATATTGAACGTAACAAGAAATACCGACAGACATATTGATAACAAACACGTCCTTTAAACTAATAACTGCTCGATATGCTGGCCATTAACACGTAAATAATTTAATACTCGGATCATAACACCGTTAGTGGTTGCTCTTCTAATTTGATTCCCGTCTAGTTCTTCGAACGCCCTTCTTACTCTTATTTCCAATTCCTCTCGTGTATTTACAGGCGTATCGTATACTTTGTTTTTCATGTTTCCCCACAGATAAAAATCAAGTGGTGTGAGATCTGGACTTCCAGCAGGCCATCACCAGGGGCCGCGTCGTCTAATCTACCTATCTTCAAACATATCTCGTGTACAGTGAGGAGAAGCTCTATCCAGTTGATATCAACATCTTGCATAATCCAGTACTGATAAATCGTCCAAAAATTCGGTAACTATTGTTCTTAGTATCTCTGCATAACGTTAAGAAGTTAAGGTGCCATCATAAATATGGTAACTCAACTTATTATCTTTCAATAAACAAAATATATTAAAATTAAATTTTCCTGAAATCCTCTTTCCCTTATTGCGTGAGGGTTTTTATTTGCCCAAATATGCTGGTTACGTCTGTTAAATATTTCTTCATGGGAAAATTTCGACTCATCTGTCCAGATAATTTTTTTCAAAAAGTCATTATCTTCTTGATTGCTAATTAAAATCATTTCACAAAACTGAATTCTCTTGCCAGGATCTTCTGGATGCAGAGTTTGAACCGTAGTAAACTTATAGTTGGGAATTTTATGCTTCCACAAAATTCTTTCTATGGATTTATAAGGAATACCCATGTCATGTACTGCGGTGTAAATGGATGCCTGTGGATATGCTTCGAAATATGCTAGGATGGTTATTTCGTTTTTTTCGTTTCCATTAACTGGACTGGAATTTATTTTTGTGGCTTTAAAAGTACCAAACTGTAGAAAGTTAGCCTCAATTCTTCTAAATTTCTTTTCTTTCTTAGGTGGCAGATCTGGATTTAATTCGTTTAACCTTCAGCACGTTCTACTAAGAATTCTATTGCATTCTCCATGTAAATAAAATAAGTTTAAACAATCTGCATTAGAATAATTATTTTGCATATTTATAACAACACGTTGACACTATAAGGAAATAATTTAATTTCGAATGACAGAACTAACATTTGTTTGTTTTTCACGGCACACTATACCCGATATTGCTGTTAATTTCGCCTTTTTCTAAACTTTAAATAACTCAAAAACCATACATTTTAGCTATAAGGAATGCCTATATAGGCTGAAAGGTAATTAAAAAAGGAATCGAATAGGATCATAAAATACAGATGTTCCATTTAAAATAAGCGATTTAATGGAGATCGAAGTTGTCAAAATTCGACTGACTTTTCTGGGCACCCTGTACGTTTCGTAACATTTGTAGCTTATGCTCACATAAGCTCCATCCTCGTACATAATATGGGAGAAAAATTGGTTTTTGGAATTTACCATAGCGGAGGTTATTAATTTTCAACTATGGGTTGGTTTTCACATAAAATTTCAATAAAACTGAAATATCTCAAAAACTATTAATTTCCGATATAGGGAATGTTATTGGAAGTTACCTTAAAATAATGAGTGGAATTCGATTCCGACATAAGAAATATGGTATGCCATTTAAAATAACGAAGTTGATGCGTACTTCCGGTATAACCGGAAGTGTCACATATATGACATTATTTTCATTAAATAGATCACCCCGGAAAACCCCTGTATACAAATTTTCAGTTTCAAATTATGGATAGTTTCTCCAAAACGTCTAATAGGCCACTCACGGTGAAGCACCCTGTATAAAAGAATGGTGACTGACTGACTGACTCATTGGCTGATCTATCGATGCACAGCTCAAACTGCTGGGTCCAGAAACTTTAAACTTTGCATAGAGCTTCCTCAAATGACGTAGGCAACCGCTAAGAAGGGATTTTTCGAAATTCGACCCCCAAGAGAGTGAAAAACGGGGTTGAAATTTTAGGCTTTTTCGGAAACGGTTAGATCTAGATGCGTAAAATTTGGCAGAAATATTTTTTATTGAAAGCTATTAGATACGCGTGAGTCGAAATTTCGATTTTCACTTTTTGAAGGTTTGAAAATGGGGGTGGTAGATGGTTTAAAGCACACTCGTATTTTTTAAATGGCGTGGGTCAGAAACGTGCATTATTCGAGCGATGGACTCTTCCGAGGAAATAGGAAGACGGGTATTCGACGGTTTTCAAAAAGAGACCCCCGAACGGGTGAACGGGAGGGGGAGGTTTTAAGCTTGTCGGAAACAGTCCTAGAAGTATGAAATTTTGCAGAAATACTCTTTTATTAGACACGAGGTAAGACGAAATTTCGATTTTCACTTTTTGAATTGGTGAAAACGGGGGTGGTAGATGGTTTAAAGGGTAAATCAATCGCGTAAGTCAGAAACGCGATATTCCAGCGATGGGCTCTTCTGGGGAAATAAGGAGACACGTATTCGACGGTTTTCAAAAAGACTGAACCCGAACGGGTGAATAGGGAGAGGGATGTTTTTAAGCATGAACTTTAACACATACCCTCTCATGTGCTCTATTGTCGATTAAAATAATTATTTTTTCATTTAACTCGCTCTAACATAAAAATAGAATAATGAATTTATTTATAGGCAAAAGTTAATATGTCAATGTTCTTAGTTCCACACGGACGCAGGCTTCCACGAAAAACGAAGTCGCGGGCATCAGCTAGTATTATATAAAATGAAGAAAGCTGCAGCTATTAATATTCTCTATTGTCAATATTTTACGATTTACAGCCATCAGAATGATGAAAATTTGTGCTTCGCTGCAGGTTCTTGCAATTATCTCTGCCCCTATTGCTCCTACGTAGTAATTAGTTATCAGTATTTTACGCCATAAAAAAACTTTTATTTAAACAATTTTTTTCTACGATCAATTATTTAAAAATTACTGCAGCTGGAAGTTTGAAAATGTTTCTTGAATGTCGGAAACATGCCTGCCCCGTTGTTCCGATGATATTAATTCTCATTATTAATTTTAAATAATCAGTAAAATTGCCTCACAGTAGTGCTTTTTCTTTAAACGAGTGAATTTTGTCTTAATTTTTCGAGTTTTCACTAATCCGTCACCACAACATTTTTCTTTATTACTAATATTTTACGATTTGCACTCGCACAAAATGTGACAATTTATAATTTTAAACTACTTTTGCATTTCTTTATTGAAATGACCAAATGGGCGTCAACTTACCCCCCCCCCCCCCATTATCAATAGTTAGTAACTCGGAGGCGAATAGGGCGCTAGTTAATTACTATGGGGCGTAAAATAGTACATAACGAGCGCAACTCTGGCCCCCCGTATAAGAAGGTTATAGCGTTATCGCTATAAATAAAATTAAAATGGAAGTTAATATACGTATATTTGTTTTTAATACATGTTCATATTTTATATGATTTTTGGTATTTTTAAGTATATTGATATTATATTTTTTTATCGAATGTTTTTTATTTTTTTTAGCGACTCCATGGAAACTTCTCCATTATGGATCTACTGAGAGACATAAGATAGTATCGTCATTATTGCAAGGATGAGCTAAAACTACTGCATTACTTATTGCGTCTTTGGCTTTCGAAAATCCGTCTAAACATTGATCAGGCCAACTATTTATCTTTGTAATTTTATCATGAGATAAACTGTTACAAAGAGAATATAGGGGAAGTAATATTTCAGCAAAATGAGGTATGAAACGATGATAAAAATTCACCATACCTATGAAATGTTGTAGTTGTTTGAGAGTTGTCGGTAAAGGGAAATTATTAATGACTTCGACTCTCTCAGTTGATGGTAAAATACCTGATGAAGAGATGTGATGACCTAAAAAGGTTAAATTGTCAACTCCTAAGATACATTTAGATGGTTTAATGTTAATTCCGTATGTGTCTAATCTCTTGAAAACCTTTTCCAAATGTTCCAAATGTTGTACATCTGATTGACTTGCGATTAATATATCATCCAAATAGACGAAAACGAAAGGTAAATTGACAAGTACTTCATTCATAAAACGTTGGAAAGTTTGACCGGCATTGCGTAGACCAAAAGGCATGCGGGAAAATTCAAACAGTCCGAATGGAGTTGTTATAGCTGTCTTATAAACGTCATTTTCAGCGACAGGTATCTGATGGTACGCGCGCACTAAATCAATCTTGGAGAAAATAGTGCAGCCGTGCAACTGAGAGCTAAAGTCGTGGATATGAGGTAATGGATATCTGTCTGGAATGGTAATCGTATTTAGTTGTCGATAATCTCCACAAGGTCTCCAGTCATTCTCTTTTTTCGCCACTAGATGGAGTGGAGAGGAAACTTGAGAAGATGATGGTTTGCAGATACCTAATTCTACCATGTTATTAAATTCTGTTTGAGCTATTTTAAATTTAAGATTGTCTAATCTACGAGGTCGTGAAAAAGGTAAATGACCTTCAGTAACTATATGATGTACAATAGAATGTTTAATAGGTAAATTGTAATCTGGGGAACTAATTAAATTAGGAAATTGTAAAAGTAATTTGTTATATTTATCTGTCAAAGGAAATAATTTAAGTGAATCTAATCTACAATTGTCTAAAGGACTATTTTTAATAAAACAATTAACTGACAAATTAGTCTTGTTATCAATTATTCGAGCTCCTTTAAGATCGACAACTAAACCAAAATGAGACAAGAAATCTGCTCCGACTATCGGTATGTCAACGTCTGCTATATTGAAAACGAAAGGAAATAATCTACGTAAGTTTAGATTGACTTTTAACAATTTCTTACCGTATGTAAAAATGGTTGAACCGTTAGCCGCGGTTAATATCGTATCGAAATTCTTTTTTAAATCCGTGAAAGCATTGCGTGGCACCACAGATAAATCGGCACCAGTGTCAATTAGGAAGTTCAGGTTGTTAGATCTATAGTAAATAAAAAGTCGACGACGTTTGCTGTTAGTAATGTCAAAATCAGACGTCATAAAATTATTATCAAACTTCAGTCATCTTTGAGAATTATCAGATTTTTTACAATTCTTACTGAATTTGCACCATTCACCTCCACAACGATAGGCATTGGCACCATAAAGTTGATGGTAGTAACAAATAGTATTGTCTGTACGATCAAATTTATTGGAAACATTATTACGGCTGGGTGAACGATTGCGATTAGTGGTACGAGTTTGTGAATTGCTTCTACTTTTGCAATTGTTGCAGCATGAAGTAGAAGGTTGAGGCTCGAAGGATTGATTGGAAAGTCTGGATTCTAAAGAGTTTAATCGAGAATTAAAAATTTCTTGTTTTTGTAATACTTGATTAATTGAATCATGAAAAGTGATTGAAAAATTTTTGATAGTAGTAGTTAAATCTGATAACGGGGTTGACTCAGAGTCAAGAGGATTTTTGGAGTACGATGCAACCATTGAATTTTGACAGGACTCCCAGATCTGATCCGCAATATCTAGAATCTCTTTTGTGTCTGTTTTCCCTGAAGCTGTAATGGCAATATATACTGTTTGAGGTAAACGTCTTTTCCATAGCTTTATCAATAAATCTTGACTAACCATGCTGAATTCTCCAACCATATTCAGCATGGATCTATAGAAATCTGAAGGTTTCAGATCGCATATTTGGGAACCTGATAACAGATCATTCAGACGTTTTTCCTCACTCGATGATAAACGTGAAATTAAAACTTTCTTTAAATTTATATAGAGATCCGTTTCCGGGGGATTAGATATTATATCGTATATATTATCTATCACGTCTAATGGCAAATTAGCTATAACCTGATCATACTTTTTCTTGTCATTGACAATTTTTGCAACAGAAAACTGTGATTCGATCTGGGTAAACCAAATTTCTGGTTTTGATTTCCAGAATGGGGGTAATTTGACAGAGGTGACATAATGGGTTTGAGGAAAATCCTCGTCTGAAGGTTGTCTTTGCATAACTAATCGATTGTGATTGATTGATTGATTTACTACTCTCTTAGATAAAAAAGGAAATGTACTTTAACTCACTCACCGACAGATGACAGTACTTGTAATGTACAACTTCAGTTGATTGAATTAGGAAATTACCATAAATTATAGGAACATCTATTCAAATTTGGAACCTCTATTCAAAATTCATCGGGAAAATTCTTCTCTTCATAAAATGGTCAATTTATAACGGTAGTTGATATATTGAATCTCTTCTGGTATATATTTATCACGTTGGACATAAAATTTTCACTTCTGGCATATATTTATGACGTTGGACATAAAATTTTCACGTCTGGCATATATTTATCACGTTGGACATAAAATGATCACGTCGGGCATATATTTATCACGTCGGGGTCACCAAATTTATAGCGTTATCGCTATAAATAAAATTAAAATGGAAGTTAATATACGTATATTTGTTTTTAATACATGTTCATATTTTATATGATTTTTGGTATTTTTAAGTATATTGATATTATATTTTTTTATCGAATGTTTTTTATTTTTTTTAGCGACTCCATGGAAACTTCTCCATTATGGATCGAGTTTTCCTTTTTGTTTCTTAGCGACTCCATGGAAACTTCTCGCTTTTGGAAGTGAGTGAGTCGCTATAGTCGCTATAAAGGTCTATTGAGTACTGAAATTAGGGACCCGGGCTTCCGAGAGGTCCGCCAGAGATTTTAACAAAAAATGTTTTTCTCGTTCGTCAATTATTAGGCGCGGGGCCCCGCCAGTGAATTTGGTACCGGGGACCATGATTTGATATGGGGAGCCTGGCGCAACCAATAGGAGTAGAGAAAAAAAACTTTAAACGCAAATGGGGGGCAGCTTAACTCACCAGTCATCTACGTGATTATAATCTTCGACTACCAATAGGACGCACCACTGATCAAATTTGGGTCATGTATTTTTAACACTATTAGTACGTCGGATGGCAGGCTCTAGAGTTCACTAACCCAATACCGAAGTATAACAAAACCTATTTCATTTTATTCAGCAGGTTTTTTTACATAGGAAATAACTTTTGACGACACTCTCCATTGGTCGAGACTGAAGTTACAAGAAAAAAACAAAAAAAAATGAAAATAACAAAATTCGAATTCAACCACGATTAACTTTCAAACGAAAAAAAGATAGAATTATATATATTTTTTAGTTTTATAGTATAAACGATTCTCTTTAATTTGATTTATAACTTATTACAAAAATAATAACTTTAACACTAGAAAATTGACGTTAATTTAGATGTTACACAAATTGTCCATTTTTTTAAAAGCTCTAACTCGTTGCAACTCGCTTATGTATTGAGCTATTCGAATGTTTTTTTCACCAAAAACTGCCCAATTTCATAGACTTCATTTTGTCTCAATTAATGCTGGGTCTAGCTCTGTAAATAAAAGAGGTACAGCCTTTTAAACACAACGAAGCGCACTTCGGCAACGGAGTCGCAAGGCTTCCCCTCTTGTTCCCGGTACATCCCGCGTTCGCCATAAACCGCGCAAGGCTATAATCAGCGGCCGTAACAAAAGCTTTACAATAATCTTCCTTTATTGTAAGATGACAAAATTAATAAATCAAATTGAATAATATGATATTAATTGTAATAATCCGCTATATATGGAGTCGTACAACGCGGGTGGTGCATTAATAAATGGAAAATAATAGGTATCAGACAGAGATAACTGATTTTCAGATATATCATTGTTAAACTCATGCCAGCTAGTAAAGTTTATACTTTGCTTCGTAAATTTTAATATTTTCCATAAAGTGTCAGAGGTAACCACATAATCAAAACAGTTATTTGGCATGCTTTCATTAACTTGTAGAGGATCTGAACGATTAGTTGGATTTTTGTACATCTATGTTTTTGTTTTCATGTAAATTGGAAGGGTTAAAATCAGTTAAAATTTATTGAACAGATATTCTTGTGTAAATAGGCCGATCTTTTTTTAAATAATACCATTCCAAGCAGTAATGGGAGTGGGATTTTTACCATCTAGTCTGTCTTAGTTTTGATCAAAATTGTCGATGTCGATGAATGTAATTGTTTTCTTCAGAACTTACTGGAGGAATTCCAGGTGGAATAAAAATGTCGTAGTTTTTACTAATACGTGACTAGCTAAAGATGTTAAATATCCGTATTTCATCGTAGGAATACCCATAGCCAAAAGAATAAAGCATATCAATAAGTTTTTTTCTTCTGACGGCACGATACACATGTAATTATATGTAAAGGATTAAAAAAGTGGTCTATGCTGGTTGTTTTTTTTTTCATAATTATTAATATAAATTGCATTACTATAGAAATAAATTCAAATTAAATTTGTCTGTGCCGACATATTTAGTATCCACGACATAAATGTTTATAACAAATCTGAAGCTTCTTGTTTACATTGATGATTATTCTGAATAGTAGTCGTGTTTTCTTACAGTTTTAAAATGTCCACCTATAGCTTCATTTAAGATACTGGCAGCACTTGTGTCTGACAACAAAAATTCGTTAGTCTTTTTAGCTTTATTATCACTTGAATGAACTGTTGTATTTCCTTTGTGTTCCTAAAACACTTTGTTTGTTTAAATGCTTTTTAGTCTCTTTCTTATATTTCCGCTGCTATAATAATCTAATTCTTCTTCCGTGATTTCTTCAAATATATCATTAAAGAGTGTTTTTAGAAATGTTAAAGTTAAGGATTCTTTTTTGCAAAACAGCAAGTTCAACCTCCCTAAATAAAATGTTTAACGCTACCTTAAATTCTTTCAGTGGTTTAGTTTGTACACATTTAATTTTTTTTTGCTAATATATTTTGAATAACAAATTTTATAAAATAAATCAGAATAAAAGTAAAACCTGCCTTTTATTTCTATATCACAATACGTCACTGCAGCTTTAATATATATTTTTTTCTAGTTTTCGCACCCGTTCCTGTACAAATTGCTTCTTAAAAATGTTTTTAATTTATTCTTATTTTTTCTGGATTTTCCACAGATCAGACAATGCTGTATTATTTTAATCTGATTTTTATCTTCATTATAACCACATGAAGGCTCACTTACATTTTTAATCACTTTACTAATATCAGAGGCAATATGTCTTGACTCTACTAATAACATTCTTATTACAAAAAGATGTCCGACAAGAATAATGAAATCAGTACCGAAGAGTGTACAAATAAGTGCCACCACTTTATTTTATAAGAATTTTTTCTTTCATTTGCACAATGTATAATAGACCTGATGCCAGTGACAGTTGGTTTTTTACCATTAGATTTTCTCTGCTTTCAGCAGTTTCGCAAAAGTAACATGCAGTTTTTTTTCATTGATAATGTATCTACAATATACATAAACTGTAATAGCCTAAATGTAAATAAAATAATATATACTTATATTAATACTTATCCAGACAATAATGAGGCCAGCAGCCGATACGTTTCTTGGTGGGCCGAGAGCGTAGCGGGGGCGAGAGAGGAAGCCTCGTGTCTTCGTCGTCGTAGTGTGCTTCGTTGTGTTTCAAGGGCTGTAGCGCTTTTAGTTAAAAAATTAGATCTGGCATGAATCGAGACAAAATGAAGCCTATTAAATTTGTCAGTTTTTGGTGAAAAAAAAAAAAATCGAACAGCTCGTTATATAAGCGAGTTATGGCGAGTTAAGAATTTGAAAAATGTTGCTGATTTGTGTATCCTTTTGAATTTTGACAGTTTTTTTATGTTAATTTTTTAATTATTGCAATAAATTAGACTTCAAATTAAACAGCAATGTTTACTTGTCAAAACTAGACAAAAATTTTATTTTTATCTGTTTTTGTTCTAAAGTTATATTTGATTAAATATTAAATTTCTAAATGTCTTTTTTTTTTAGTTTTTTTCTTATATCTTCGGTCTCGACCAATGGAGAGTGTCGTCAATTTTGATTTCTTATGTAAAATAACATGCTTTAATAAGTAGTGAAGGTCCCATCTGGTTATACATTATTGGGTAGGTCAAGAAAGAGAAGGCTTTTCGCGCTCTGCCCGACGGGCTATAATACTTGTGCGACAATTACTAATTCGAGTAGGCATCCTTTAATATGGGAAAGTTAAGGAAATTGCTTTTTGGTTAACTGAGCTTGACCGATTCAACGACTATAGATAAAAAAATATTGTTCTCTTAACCAATGCCACATTTTACATCTAAGGGAATCTCTTCGGCCTATTAAGTTTTCATTTAAATCAAATAAGACTTAACAAGTTGGTTATCTGGCATATTACCCGAAACCGACACAATAATTGAAATTTATTTGCTACACAAGTGATTTGTGAGTTCAAGTTTATTACAAATGTTATTAAACTGCAAGCACCTGTTAATCCGTTAGTAGTAAAATGCAGATAGCAAATTCCATTTGAAAATCATTGCATTCATGAAATCGCAACTTGTTAAAGCTCATAGGACGACAAGTAATGCAATTTGGCTAACTAAATTTCTGATCCACGTACTGTGCATGTGTTTTATTGTTGGTTGCTGTCGTCAAACAATGTCCGAGAGATGCAGATATAATTATAAGGGTCGCTAAGTACTTTATAATTTAAATTTAATTATATTTACATGCTTCCACTATGTGGTCAATCTGACACGCTGGAAATCAAAGGTAGCTTAAGAAGTCCCGGATGCTGTATATACAGGGTGAGTCATGAGGAACCGTACATACTTCTACCGTAAGAAGAGGCACCTAAGACAAATACCAAGTGACCATTAAAAAGTGTTTGTTCCCTTTCTTTACTATCATACAGAGTGATTTATGAATTTTGTCCAAAAATTGTTTTGGTCATAACATTTTAACGGTTAATCCGATTTGCCTCATTTTTTACAACAATGTACACTGTTGCCTAACAACCATCATACATATCCAAAATTTAAGAAATCCAAGGACGGTTTCAAAAAAATTTGTTGGATTGCTTCGTATAAAATTTTTTTCGGATTTTGCACCCCCCCCCCCCCCCCTCATAAGGCGACAAAAAGTAGTGATTGATCGCGGTGTTCGAAGGGATATCCTTGTACTTTAGTATGAAGTACGTCCGTGATGACCTCTAGAAAGGGCGCCAAAAAGTGCTCCCGCCCGGGTGGAAAATTTAACTTGGGTCGCCCTTGAATACTTATGTATTTAAGAATTATAAGAAAAGAAAAGGAATAACTCTTGTATTTATTTTAAATTCAATGCTTGCATTTGAATATGATAGCTTTTAAAAATATTTCGAAAAATGTACAGTTTTCGTTAAAATTGATCTTAAACTGAACAGGTTAGGCACTTTAAATGGGGGAAATTTAGGTAACGCAAATTTGACTACTTATTTCTGTTCTTTCTGGAAGCAATTTAACTAATTGGAGAAAATACATACAGAGGCAACTTTTTAGATGGACCACATCAGCCACATTTTTAAGACCTGGCCTGGAAATTCATTAAAATGATGGTACTTACTAAACCTAGGCACAAGGTATGTAGATATTGTGACGTGTTTCCACCCTTAGGAAACTACCCCTTGCAAATTCCGTGGGTTCCAAAGATTATAACAAGAGATTGTCCACTAACACACTTTATTAAATATTTACTGGATACTTCACAATACTATTATTAATTTAAATGCACTTTACTGACTAAAATCACAATGTTTATTACTTTGTTTATCTTTGAACTCTTAACCTCACTTTCTATACTTTCTGAACTTTCTGAACTTTCTGAACTACTCGCCGAGAATGCGGTTGGTCTTTTATACCTAAAAATGACAGATCTCGATTGTTCTGTGATGACGCCACCATTCTCTAGAGAATTCCAGATGTCACTTTGGAATCTTCTGGTAGGTTCTTTTTCGAGTAGGTGCAAATACACTACATTCATTCAGACATTCGATCTGTTGAAGTCTGCCTACTTTTTAGTAACATAACCTTAAATTTTAAGGGTTAACATATTACACTGCCCCCTCCTTAAGCCTGAACGTCCCGGTCAGGCAATTCAGCCTCTTTCACATACTTCGCCAGTCTATCCAAGTGTACGATCTTCATCTTGGACTTTTTGTTTCGTTGAATACGATAGACGACATCATTAATTCGGGTAATAACAGTATACGGTCCATCCCAAGGAGGTTGAAATTTCGGGGATCTCCATTCCTTCCGCTGTGGGTTGTACAGCCAAACCAGATCCCCCACCTTGAATCCCCCTGTACTGGCATTCTGATCATAACGAGCCTTTAAGCGGTTACTAGTTCTGTTCATCTGCTCTCGATCATTCTTTGGCTGTTCTCGACTTCCATTTCTGTAGTTGCTCATCGAAAATGGTTCTCCACGGGCAGCACAATTTTTACACTTGTGACACCAGGCCTCCACATCCTGGCGACTATTGACCCAATAGAACTGTTCCCGTGCTCTACTCAATGTCTTGTTTATGCCGAAGTGTCTGCTGGATGTTTCATTATGTGCTTCCTGGAGTACTTCTGGTACACGACACCTGGGAATCACTAGACGCATGGCAACCTGCTTCCCATCTGGGCTTTCCCATGCTCTCCTCAAAAGCCCATCTACGACCATAAGTGAATCCCATTGTGACCATAAAGCTTTCAGCCCCACTTCTTTGTTGGAAACATCCTTCCATGCTGGACGCGTTCCCTCTTCTTTTGCTCTCAACATGGGTCCGATTTCTACATCGTGCAATTGCTCTTGCCTCAGAGTTTTCTTTGTCCAACTGTCTGGAAGATCGACCTTGACAATGTTGACTTCAACCATGTTCGGCAATTTTCCCACCTGAGGGTAGCGCTTGCAATCTTCCTTGTCTGGTTTTCTGGATAATGCAGGAGTTTTGACTGCCTGCGTTGTCAACAGCCTGGTTTTCTCACATTGGTCGTTCACTTTTGACAAAATAAATTGTTCGTTCCCAATCCTTAACATACGCTTTCCTACGTCAACAATAAATCCATACTGTTCCATAATGTCCAGTCCCAAAATGAAGTCATCCGTAATGTCAGCCACGATGACCCTGTGGTCGAACCTCAAATGCCCAATCTGCAAACCCAGGTCTACTTCTCCATGAACCGTAGCCCTGTCCCCCGTAGCTGTCCGGACGATCACTTCTTCATTTTGCCTCTTGGTAATCTTTATGCCCGATATAAATCCTGGACGTACTATTGATGACGTAGTACCTGTGTCGATGGTAAACAAACATTTTCTTCCGTTCACATATCCATGCAACAACAGTCTGCTTGCGATTCTTCGAAGCTGGGAAATCTTAATTTCTCTGGGGGCACTGCATTCCTTAGCCAGCACAGCCCCCCTGGTGTAGTTTTCCTGCTTCTCTTCAACATTCACAGCATTTACTCGACTCTCCGAGTTCTGCTGTCGACAGTCCCGTTTCATATGTCCAACCTTGCCGCAGTTGAAACATTTAATACCTCCGCTCGGCTTTCCTCTATTTTGTTGTTTTTCTTGCTTTCCGAGGCCATCCAATTTATCGCATAATTTGGTGAATATTTTCTGCATCTCAGTCAACATGGGGTTCTGGTTCATTTCTGGTTGCGATTCTTCGAGAGTCACAGCTCGCACTCTTGACCTTGGAGTATCCCTGTAAGCGGCTTCTACTTCGAGTGCACGCACCAAAGCTTCGCTACTACTTTGGTGTCTCGTCAGCCTCAGAACTCGCCTGACCTCTTCATCCCTCATACCATCTAAAAAGGCCCCCACGGCTAATTGTTCCTGGAATTCTTTAGGTGCACTCGGATACGCCAGGTGTGCCAGTCTCTCTATCGCAGCTTCAAATTCTTGTAAACTTTCCCCAGCTTTTTGCATCCGGGATTTCAGCTGAGTCTGGTATAATTGGGCAAGGTGTTGATCGCCATACCTCAAGTCTAATGCAGCTTCCAAGACTTTAAAGTCCTTTTGTTTCTCAACTGGGATGGTTTGGAGCAACTCTGAAGCTTGGCCCCTTAATGCTAGAACTAATGCCATGGCCTTTTCCTCATTATCCCAATTGTTCGCACACGCTGCTGCCTCAAACTGCCTCTTGTACGTCGTCCAGGAACTTTGGCCGTCAAAAGAAGGAGGTTTTAGTCGCTGCCCTGATGATACCACCTGCTGGCTTCCTCTATCTCTCAACTGTCGTTTAAGCCGGTCTATTTCTCCCTTGACTTCTTCTTCGAACTCACTCATCTTTTCTTCAAACTGATTTACTTTTCCTTTTACTTGACCGACTTCGGTCTTGACTTCACCTACTTTATCTTCGACCTTAACTACTTTTTCTTCTACCTTGCTTATCTCTTCTTTGACTTCACTTTTGACAGAAATGATTGCGTCCTGTTGTATTTTTATTTGATCGCTCAGGATTTTCCTTAATTCCTCCTGGCGTGTTTCTTCCAAGTCTTCCATTATTTTTCTGAGTGCGTCTTTTTCCTCTTGACGTTGTCTTTCTTGCTCTTCTTTCTCCTCTTGCTGTCGTATCTTCAGGTCTTCCATAATTTGTCTCAATTCGTCTTTCTCTTCTTGACGTCTTCTTTCTTCATCCTCTTTTTCTTTCTGACGTCTTGTTTCTTCATCCTCTTTTTCTTTCTGACGTCTTGTTTCTTCATCTTCTTTCTCTTTCTGACGTCTTCTTTCTTCATCCTCTTTTTCTTTCTGACGTCTTATTTCTTCATCCTCTTTTTCTTTCTGACGTCTTATTTCCTGATCTTCCATCATTTTCTTTAATTCGTCCCTTTCTTCTTGACGTCTTCTTTCTTCCTCTTGACGTTTTTTCTCCTGTTCTACTTTGTCTTCCTGCCGTTGCTGCGCCATCATTTTTTGGAATTGTTCGAATAAGTCCTGTATTTGTTTATCGGATGCCATACTTCTTGTTGTTACGGGCATACGACGAAATTAAAATAAAATAATTTAACTGTCACGTCAATATCGGTAATGGAACTTTTCAGACAAATCTCGAAATAGCACGAAAAAGTCTTATCCAGAGTCTTTTGTCACTATCCAGTTCAGAGAATTTAATAATCTCCACTAATGTTCAAATAGAAGTCCTAGTAATTTTTCACGCACTAAATAAGTCTTTTTCAGTGTCTCTATCACTTCTCAGTTCAAAGGATCACACTAATGTCCTAATAAAATGTTCTACAATGTCTCAAAAAAATGCACTTAACACTATTTTCCTGTCCGAAAATAACCCTCGAACAATGTCCAGTAAATTAGTCCACTGTGTTAGCACTAAACCTCGAGAATACTTCTCGAACACTCCAGCACAACTTCAGAGCTCCTCTTGTCATAAAATTCCGCTTTCTGACACCAATTGTGACGTGTTTCCACCCTTAGGAAACTACCCCTTGCAAATTCCGTGGGTTCCAAAGATTATAACAAGAGATTGTCCACTAACACACTTTATTAAATATTTACTGGATACTTCACAATACTATTATTAATTTAAATGCACTTTACTGACTAAAATCACAATGTTTATTACTTTGTTTATCTTTGAACTCTTAACCTCACTTTCTATACTTTCTGAACTTTCTGAACTTTCTGAACTACTCGCCGAGAATGCGGTTGGTCTTTTATACCTAAAAATGACAGATCTCGATTGTTCTGTGATGACGCCACCATTCTCTAGAGAATTCCAGATGTCACTTTGGAATCTTCTGGTAGGTTCTTTTTCGAGTAGGTGCAAATACACTACATTCATTCAGACATTCGATCTGTTGAAGTCTGCCTACTTTTTAGTAACATAACCTTAAATTTTAAGGGTTAACATATTACAATATTATTTTCTTTTAGCTAAATTTTTGTATTAATTAATATTAGTATGCATTAAAATATTCCATTTTGACAAACTTTTCATTTGAGTTGAAAATTGATCGTTAATAAAAAAATTGTTGAGAGTGTGACAAAAATTTCAAATACTCAGGTTTTACTACCTATTTGTGTCCTATACAAATTTCATATCAAGTTTTAGATAAATCATATACAGGATGAACTATCGTATACGAAGCAATCCAACAATTTTTTTTGAAACCGTCCCTGGATTTTTTAAATTTTGGATATGTATGATGGTTGATAGCCAACAGTGTACATTGTTGTAAAAAATGAAGCAAATCGGATTAACCGTTAAAATGTTATGACCAAAACAATTTTTGGACAAAATTCATAAATCACTCTGTATGATAGTAAAGAAAGGGAACAAACACTTTTTAATGGTCACTTGGTATTTGTCTTAGCTGCCTCTACTTACAGTAGAAGTATGTACAGTTCCTCATGACTCACCCTGTATAATATAATAGAAAAATTGAGATGCATACTCCCTGGTATAAATCAATGTCTACTAAGAAAAATCATGAAAAAAGTGGATACGGTAATTATTTTGTTACAATATTATTCTCTTTTTTTGGAAACTAAAAATTTCATAAAATCTATGCTACAAAAAGAGAGTCTCTTTGGCAATCAAAAATTCTTCCAAACTATCGGACAGAGGTAGTATTTTATATTTTCTGCAGCAAAATATAAAACTGAATACAAGATTTAGATTTATGAAGTAACAACCCTACCAGATTGTGCCATAGCTGACTGCATGTAGCCATTCCAGAAGAGGCTCTTTTTTATCAGCTGCCCAAAGCAAATTAAATTATTAACTCTTTCAAGCCCGTTTGTAGCCTTTTCCGAAACAGAAGTGTTTCAGTGTGATAGTTTTGAATCCAGACATGGGTTTTTTAATAATTTTTCACAGATATCTGGTGTCGTTGGCTGTCGACTTTGATGAATTGTAATGGGCCTTATTGACTTTGCGCTATTTCTATCTGACGTGCCTTTGTATTTTGTTAAGAAGTATATTCTTTCTGCAACTAATATGAACTTTCACTTGGGTATATGTTGAAAGCAGCCTGCAGGTGATTATTAATTACACAGCCACACAAAAAAAGAGGTCTGACCTGCGGTATCCTTATGTATTTGGACCCGCTGAAACCGAATCAGAAGTAAGAATTGTCAGATTGCTTTCTTCACCGCAGGCCAGACCGCTTTTGGGGGGGGGGGGGGGGGGGGTTGGGGTCAGGGGTGAAAAAAGAAGCAATCTGACAATTCTGACTTCGGATTCGGTTTCAGCGGGTCCAAATACATAAGGATATACTGGTCAGGTCCGCAGGCCATATCACTTTATTTTTCTGTATGACTGTGTTATCATTGCATTCCCTACTAGCTTGAATTACGTATTCTTCGAACTTCAACAGTTTCGCCTTCCTTCAGGATTGAGCTGCAAATGTGTATATGTGTATTGAACTCGGAGGCCTTCTCTTATGATGAATTAAACATTAGCTTTAATTTTACGAACTTTTAATTAACTCTAAACAAACTCTTATCGTGACAACCTCAAGTTACATACAGCGTTCTGTCCCTTTTAGTACGTAGTTTTTAGTCGTTTTTCAGTGCACTACACACATGGGCACATAACACAGGATACTCTTTAAGTCTTCAACTATATGTGAGTGTATATGTAAATATTAAACAATTAGTGAACTTTCTGTATTTTGTCTATATACTCAAAATTGTTATTTTTCTTTGTATTTTGTCCATATAGATACAATAGGTGTATTTATTATTATCATTATTATTACTATTATAAATAATACAATTATTCTTTTCCATGTCACTTATTCCGAAAACAATAAATAATGACTATGAAATTTTTCTTATCTTGGAATATGCGAGCACATATTTAGTTTTTCAGCTATTTAAAAACAATATTATTTATTACACGAAATGGAAACTGAACTAAAAAAAGTATCTTGACATATTCACCACTTCAATAAATCAAAATTCAAATCAAAACATTTCTTAAAATTTTTGTCTGTTCTACAACTCGGTAGCCGTTATAGATGCAAAAAAAAATATTCCTATTAAATACGTGGTAATATTTAATAATCCTCAAATTTTATCTAAAGTATTTTCAGATGTTTCGATTCGTTAAGGGAACTAAATAAACGGACACCATTTTTTAAGATGAAGACCGTAGCACAGCATTCACGAATGTTATTTTACTTCCACATCCAGTGGAAGTATACTAACGACAAAAATTTTTTTTTAAATTTTTATTGTTCAAATAGGCTTAGAATGTCATGAAACGTCGAGATTTTAAGTTTGAGCGAAAAGAAACAATCTGTCTGTCTGTAACTTTTTTTTGTGAGCACGTTTGAGATATTGACTTGAAATTTGGTACACGTATGTACTTTAACGAGATCTAGAACTAGATTATATTTTCATCTTGTTCCGTCGAAGGGTTGGGGGGTAAATTGAGGTAAATTTGGGGTAAATAGGTAAATCAAGCAGGTAAGACGCCATAAAATTGATATTTAGTATAGACAAAAAAAATTTTGGCATTAGCCACCCCCATTACCACCCCCACCCCATTATTAAAGGGGATGAAAAAAAAATTGTGATTTAGTGTGTGTACAAGAACCAGAAACCTCAAAATATTTTTACTTCATCCACCCCCACTACCACCACCTATCGCCACCCCTACCCCACTACCGATGTGGGATATCGTTTTATGGGTTTTTGGGGTAGAGGATTTCAAATATTATAGTATTAAAGTTCCATAAATAATTATTTCCACATACAAAATTTTTTCGTTGTGAGTGACTTGGATAGAAAATTTGGATGTGGAAGTAGTGATTCCTTGGGCAGCGGTTTTTTGGTATGTTATAACTGGACATATGCAAAATCTTCCGTTTAATGGAATTATTTCCAGTTTTTTTTATATTTTATTTAATTCTGATATGATTAGACTATTTATTTATCCTTGAAATATCTTAACAGCTACGATGGCGCCTTGAATATAGAGTGTGACCCATTTCAAGTGGAAATACCTTCGTAACTCAGTTATTGGTCATCCAATTTCAATCAAATTTGGATTGGTATCAAAGACCCTTACTATATCCTTTTTGAGTAAAACAAGACTTATTTCAGTCATTGGCGTGCATTTTTATTAAGAAAAAAAATGGTCAATTTTTCAAGAAGTCATATTAGGCATTTTTTTGTTGAAATACTAATACAATATTATTGATCAGCATGCTGTAGAACCACTATATCCAGAATTTAACAACATTTTGATTTTTGGTTTTCGAATTCCGATCCCCTTAATATTACCTATTTTAAACATTAAATAATCAGTAAATTGGCAACGACTTTTTCTTCGAAAAAAGTCATTCTTCGTTTTCTCTTTAATTTCACTTTCTTTACAATCCCATATCATCTAAACTTTCAAATTTCGAAAACCAAGAATTTTCATTGAAGAATTTTGGGTCATTAGACCTGTAAATTATTTGGGCACTAAGGATTACTGAATTTGAAAGTGTTGATGATATGGGGTGGTAGAAAAAATGAATTCAAAGAGAAAATAAAGGATGACTTTCTTTCGAAAAAAAATTCGTTACCAATTTATTGATTATTTAATGTTTAAAATGGGCAATTTTAAGTGGGCCGTAATTCGAAAACCAAAAATCAAAATGTTGTTAAATTCTGAATATAGAGGTTCTACAGCATGCTGATCAATAATATTGCATTAGTTTTTCAACAAAAAAATGAATAAGATTTCTCGAAAAATCGACCTATTTTTTTCTTAATAAAAATGCACGCCGATGACTGAAATAAGTTTTGATTTACTCAAGAAGGATATAGTAATGATCATTGATACCGATCCAAATTTGGTTGAAATTGGATGACCAATAACTGAGTTGGGTGTTTCCACTTGAAATGGGTCACACTGTATATTTTTGGTTTCATCGAACCTATATTATGGATAAACCTAATATTGTATAAACCAAAATTAGAAATTATAATAAATAAATTTCATTTCTAACTTTGACTTCGCTCTTTGGTGAAATGAAGTGTCTAGTACATTTTCCGAAAAATAAAATTCATCCAGATCTGAATTCATTAGCTCAGTGTTTTTCAAACTTATTGAAACCGCAACCCCCAAACGACTGAAAAACCTCTCGTGACCCCCGGAGTCTGTAACACTGTCATAATGAATGAGAGGCCAAAAACAAAATTAAGGGACTGATTTCCAAAATTCAGTTCTGGCCAACAGATATACAAAATCTGCAGTTCCTCGCATTCAAAAGGTTGAAGAGATTTTACCATCAGTCGGTAGTCGTTCGCGCTCACATTCCTTGCGTGATTGCAAAATTTAAAAGAGCGTTTGAGTTACTTTCCAGAAGCTGACAGCAGCAAAAGCTGGATACTAAATCCTTTTCTTGATATCTCAGTGAAACTGGCTGATCTTAACACGACTATAAAAAACACTTTTGGAGCTTGCGACTGACAGACAGTGTGCTCAAATTGGAATATCTCTGTTGCAGAAAGTTGACACACACTGGATTTAGAAAAAAAGGAACATCCTTGCAAGAGAAATTCTTAAATTGTTGATACCTTTCGCTACATCCTATTTGTTTGAGCTAACGTTGTGATTGCGTTTCACATCTGGAATCACAACCTGAAAGATTAATACAGACGAAACAGGCACATTCTTCGCACTGATTTAAAGTTGTGAAGATTGAAATTATATTTTTTGTTTAAATAAAATGTCTAACTAATCTCTTCACGATTTTTTTTAGTCATCAATCAAAAGGCTTGCTTTAGTTTGCTAGCAGTACCTAATACTGATGTACTCGCGACCTCCCTAGAACTGCTTTGCAACCCGCCAGGGGGTTGCGACCCACACTTTGAAAAACACTGCATTAGCTAACCAAAATATTTTTTGTTTCCAACTAGTATGTAAGGGAAAAAGTTTGCAGGATTAAAGTACTGACGTCGACCTGAAAATCGTCATAATAACGGATCATTAAAAATCCGTAGCAAAATGTGTCTTATTGTATGCTATCAGTTCTAAAAGATGTTTAATTTATATAATTTCATAAATAAATGTATAAAATAGTGAATCCTACAGGATTTTTTTTTCGTGGTATTTTACTCAAGATACATAATGGATTACATAAATATACGAATGCAAAATAAATGTTTCTCATTAAATTCTCAATAATATAAGTCAAAGATAGCAACTATTGAGTGTTAAATAAATTGAAAAGCTAAATCCATCGTTTTTAAAAGGCTTTTCATTTCATCTCATCTCATCTCATCTCATCTCATCTCATGTTATTTCATTTCATTTCATTTCATTTCATTTCATTTCATTTCATTTCATTTCATTCTTTTTATTCGTTTCGTTCGCTTCGTTCGCTTCGTTCGTTTCGTTCGTTTCGTTCGTTTCGTTCGTTTCGTTCGTTTCGTTCGTTTCGTTCGTTTCGTTCGTTTCGTTCGTTTCGTTCGTTTCGTTCGTTTCGTTCGTTTCGTTCGTTTCGTTCGTTTCGTTCGTTTCGTTCGTTTCGTTCGTTTCGTTCGTTTCGTTCGTTTCGTTCGTTTCGTTCGTTTCGTTCGTTTCGTTCGTTTCGTTCGTTTCGTTCGTTTCGTTCGTTTCGTTCGTTTCGTTCGTTTCGTTCGTTTCGTTCGTTTCGTTCGTTTCGTTCGTTTCGTTCGTTTCGTTCGTTTCGTTCGTTTCGTTCGTTTCGTTCGTTTCGTTCGTTTCGTTCGTTTCGTTCGTTTCGTTCGTTTCGTTCGTTTCGTTCGTTTCGTTCGTTTCGTTCGTTTCGTTCGTTTCGTTCGTTTCGTTCGTTTCGTTCGTTTCGTTCGTTTCGTTCGTTTCGTTCGTTTCGTTCGTTTCGTTCGTTTCGTTCGTTTCGTTCGTTTCGTTCGTTTCGTTCGTTTCGTTCGTTTCGTTCGTTTCGTTCGTTTCGTTCGTTTCGTTCGTTTCGTTCGTTTCGTTCGTTTCGTTCGTTTCGTTCGTTTCGTTCGTTTCGTTCGTTTCGTTCGTTTCGTTCGTTTCGTTCGTTTCGTTCGTTTCGTTCGTTTCGTTCGTTTCGTTCGTTTCGTTCGTTTCGTTCGTTTCGTTCGTTTCGTTCGTTTCGTTCGTTTCGTTCGTTTCGTTCGTTTCGTTCGTTTCGTTCGTTTCGTTCGTTTCGTTCGTTTCGTTCGTTTCGTTCGTTTCGTTCGTTTCGTTCGTTTCGTTCGTTTCGTTCGTTTCGTTCGTTTCGTTCGTTTCGTTCGTTTCGTTCGTTTCGTTCGTTTCGTTCGTTTCGTTCGTTTCGTTCGTTTCGTTCGTTTCGTTCGTTTCGTTCGTTTCGTTCGTTTCGTTCGTTTCGTTCGTTTCGTTCGTTTCGTTCGTTTCGTTCGTTTCGTTCGTTTCGTTCGTTTCGTTCGTTTCGTTCGTTTCGTTCGTTTCGTTCGTTTCGTTCGTTTCGTTCGTTTCGTTCGTTTCGTTCGTTTCGTTCGTTTCGTTCGTTTCGTTCGTTTCGTTCGTTTCGTTCGTTTCGTTCGTTTCGTTCGTTTCGTTCGTTTCGTTCGTTTCGTTCGTTTCATTCGTTTCATTCTTTCATTCATTTCATTTCATTTCATTTTATTTTATTTTAATTCAATTATCAAAAAATTATTAATTTTCTTTCTGAAAGCTTACGCAGTTTCAACTGCTCCGTCCGTCCCCTATTAAATACAGCGCAACGAACGGACAATGCTTAGAGCATTTTTTGGTAAAATTTCATCGTCTTTCATTTTGTCCTATAAACAAAACCGGTATTTTTTAAATAACCCTATAATTTAGCGATTTTTAGGGCAAGTCGGGGCAAAGTTTTTTCTCCTATTCTTTATATATAATTCAACTTGTGTGTACAAAATTTACTTAATTAGCGAATTATTTTTTATCTAAAATCCAGAGGAAATGAACTATTCGCAATATTTACCATCACTATCGTAGGACACGCATATTTCCGAACAAATTTTTTGGGTGTTTTTTTGTGTGAGTATTTTATACAGCAAAATATCCTTATATTTCACACCGATCATTAACAAACATTTCTGTGTGATGGATAAACTAAAACGTAAACAATTTGATAAATTGCGTTGGCTGTCTCTATAGACAATCCAATTAAAAAATCGCAAAAACCTACAAAAAAGCCACCCACTCAATTCATATTTCCGCAAACAAGGAGGGCGAGACGTAAATAAACTACCGTTAGCGAAGAAGAGCAAATCAGCAGTTATTTCTTTTGGGTTGTAATAAACAAGCAAAATCAAATTCGGGTTAGGCAATATGTCAAACATATCCCTCAGGATATTGTCTGGAAAACCTGGGAAACGAATGGAATTTTAAATAAAAATTCACAACGATAACAAAATGCTCATCCCTTGGCGTGGCAATGTTTATCCAGCAGACGTAAACTGGTGGCAGCGCAAACAACGACTTGTTTAACTGCGCGTGACTAGCATACAATCTCACTTCGCTTTTGCACATAAACTTAAAATAAAAACAATTTAAGCACAATGTGCTCTATTATTATCCTAGCATTAAATAAAGACTTTAGCCCTTGAATCAGATTTTTTACTTTTCCCAAATTAAATGAAATATTTAACCTATGCAATGAGATTAATATCTCATGCCATAGTTCTATATACTGCAGTGGAGATTTTATTAGCAAGAATTTAAACTAGATGAAAATTACAATCGAAAAAAGCGTGTTCTGTTATTAACACATCCTTTTATTCCTAGCTACATTTTACCATAAAAGAGGACCATTAATAGATCAGTAAAACACAAGTCTTTTAAATCATTTATGCTCTGTATTCTCAAATATTTAAAATTAAATTTGGATAAGAAGCATTTTGGAGCAACAGACTGGATTGGAAAAACTATTTGGGTAAGTATAGAAACAAAGTTTGTCAAAATAAAATATGTTTGAAACTCTTATGCAACTACACTACATTATAAACATGATATGAAGAGCAATATAATAAAAATAAAAGGCTTTAAATTCTAAGATCTTTGGATTCTCTAAAAAACTCTTTCGTTTTCTTCTGCCAGAGAATTACATTAATTCGAATTATTCGTAGCTTTAAAGTTCTTCATGTATTGTTTTTCCAAGCGAAGTTTTTAGATTTGAAACTAATTAATTTGCACTCTCCTCCTAGCATGCGAATCGATTTGGCAGAGTACAGTATGTACAGATGTGACTAAAGCAATATAAAGAATTAATTCACGTCGCTAACTAGAATATGACTAGAAGTAGATAAGACTCATCTTGTAATGACCCTCTTCAATTCTTATGTATGCCATTTGAAGCCCATTGAATTCTTGATAAACTTTCATATTACCATTTCATGTATACATAGGCATGTATACAATAAGAATGAATTAAAATCAATTGAACATGACTATAACACTCGATACAAAATAAATTCCACAATTGTACCAAAAATAGAAAAAGCAATTGCCCAAAGATGTTTTACTTACTTGGGACCGAAAATATATAACATACTACCGCCTAGAATTAAACAGCCAAATTCTAAATATAAATATAAAAAAGAAGTAAAAAAATGGATATGTGAGAAAAATAGATTAGATATTCATCAACTTATTGATTTAAAAAATACCACTTAATAATAAGATATAGTTTAGAATAGTTTAGAATAGATCTAAGTCGAGATACATCTTTTCTTGCACTATTTTTGCCTTTCTCTTCTATAAATGAAGTCGCTAATACTAAACTAATATCAATTTTTTAATACTAACCTTACTTTACACATTTATTTTAAAAATATACGTGCCTAATCTATTGATAATTTATTGCTAATTGAGTATAGTCTCCCTAAAGGTTAGTTTGAGATATTTTTTTGTTTTTCGCGCAGGTCCCAGTTCTTTTGAGAAACAATTAATGTCTCGAATTCCTGGAGACTATAAGTCTACATAAATTATAAATTATATAAATTACAAAAGTAAATATGTTCGCAAGGTTGCGTGTATGTATATACAGGGAAATGTGTATGCATGTGTACGTATGTATGTGTATGTGAGTATGTAATAATTATTGTAGGTACTACAATAATACTTTTACTTATTTTAAGTATTGTAAAGCCCACGAGCAAAATTTAATTTTTGTGGGTTCTCTAGTTTATTTGCATTATTGTTTGTATCCTTGTTTATATACATTATATTTATATTAACAATAATCTTTTATTACTTATAAATTGTCTTGTAAATTGTTTCCTTTGCAAATAAACATATTATTATCATTATTATTATTATTATAAATATACCTATAGTCACTCAACACACATAGTTGATACTTGATAGGCTTCTTGAGGGTTGCATATATCAAATATGCAGCCATTCCCGCCCTGTCCCTTTTGAGGGCTAGTTAATTTTGTAGGACAAAATTACGAAATGGTGGAGTATGCATCTTTGTTCGCCAGAGAATAAAAACTAATACAATTAATATGCATATTATGTATTGACCAACATTGTGAATTAGCTGTTGTTCATTTATCTAATTTGCATTTAAATGTTAGTTACCTATAAATCTCCAGTTGGTGACAATGCAATATTTCTTGAAAATTTTAATAATGTCTTGTTTAAAAGTAAAGTAATAGTAATTGTAAAATCCTGTGCTGATTTTAATTACAATTTTAATCGGAATCATGATCAAAATGTTATTTCTTAACCTTACTCTCCCATATAGTTTAATGGATACAGCTGAACTATTGCCACAAGCAGTATCAAAATAGACCAAGTAAAATGTTTACGGTGAGTGTAGTAGAGCCTTATATGTCAGATCATAAAGGTATATTAGTAAATATTAACACCAAAATTAATGAAAATAAAATGTTACTTTTAGGCATAGGCATTTCACTGAATCAGGCAAAGAAAATTTCTTATATAACATTATTAACGGGGATTGGAAGGAACTTTATGACCTAAACTGTCCAAATGCTAAAGCTGAATTTCTATTAAAAAAATTAAAATGTATTTATGACGACTGTTTTAAAGAAAAAACTATTAAGAAATCTTGTCTGCACCGAGTTATTGAATATGAAATATACTTTAACTGCTGTACAACCTATGGCACTGTGTACTGATCTCTATAAGCGACTCACAAGTTAATACACATTAGCAATAAACAATGCAGAAAATTCTTATTATAATAAATATATCAGTGAATCAGCCAATAAACAGAAAGCAGCATGACAATTAATAAAAACAAATTAAACAAAAAATCAAATCCTGGTTCGTTCTTAACAGCAGAATGTTTTACAGAATATTTTTCTATTACTGAAGATAACTTGAAATCTTTTAATAAGATCGATAGACGAAAATTCTACGGCTCCTTGAATAAAATCCCTCAATCAGTTAATACTTTTTATCTAGAGCCTGTAAGGATTGGTACAGTTTTAACAGAACTTTATAACTCAAGAAGCAACGACATTTCTGACTTAAAAAGTAGCATAATTAAATAAATTAGTGAGTACCTAGTTGTTCCAATAACGCATTTAATTAACCATAGTTTCCAATCTGGTGTACTTTCAGACAGCCTCAAGATTTCTCTTGTAACTCCCATTTTCAAAAAGGCGATCATAATGTAACCTCAAATTATAGGCCCATTTCTATTATTCCTATTAGTCAAACTTTTGAGATGGCATTAAAACGAAGATTTCTGTCCTATTTTTCTAAATATAATTATCTGAATGAACATTAATTTGGCTACTTATCTGGGAGATAAATAGTAACGGCTCTAAATTATATGTGCGAGTTATCATACTCTGAATTTGAGGATCGAAAAACATGTATAGCTAACTTGTCAAAAGCATTTCATAGAGTTACACATGATTTATTGCTTTTAAAACTCGAATGTTATGACACATGGGGCAATAGCCTTAAGCTTGTTAGGTTATATTTATCATAGTTGTACAAGAGAAAGCAAATAACTAAATGGAATGCTGGTATCTCCCAATCTCATTTATTTTTCTGTGGAGTGCTTCAAGGCTCTGTGTAAGGACCTCTTCTCTTTATAATCTACTTGAATGATATGCCACTATGCTTAAATAAAAATATACAGTACAGTAAATTTAGTAACAGACCCATACATCCAAAAGGTATAGGCAATTCTTGTCTCAGGTCGTTCATTATCCTCAGTACAATACGCCATGAAAAATCCCGAAGTTTGTGGAATCGGGTTTGGGAGGGAGGGGGGCGGGGTATCACTGACTATCCTTTTTCCTCAGTTTTGCTCTGATATCTCCAAAACTATTAGGTTTATCAAGATCATGAACATAAACAAAGTTGCTGAACATAAAATTTCTAACAAAATTGGTCCTATTTATATTTTTGATCAACCTCATAGTTATCGAGATATGGAGGGGAGAAATTTGTGAAATGTTAAAAATTGACAAATAAAGCTAGAAATGTCTTAAATTTTTCTGATTTGACCCAAAATTGTTTGGATTGAAGTAGAGCATGAATAAGTAACAAATTATGGTAACCATGATACCAAGGGGGGCGGGGGGATGGGGAGGGGAGTAGGGTGGGAAGACGGTTAAATGTAAGAAACAGTAAAAGTTGAGATTTGGAACGTAAAAAAGACAAATCTTGATGTGTTTTACATTTATTACAAGATAATAATATATTTTCAAGATTATTACAAGATCAGAAAGTATTTTCAAACTTATTCGATTTTATCATCATCATTGCTCTCTTCTTCACTGTTATCTGAATCATAGTCCTTTCCTAGTAGAATAACATCATGTGACACTAAAATTTGCTCAGCATCGAACTTTTCAGGTTCATCTCTATTGGTGCAGTCAAGACTTACACACGTTATGCACATTCTTAAACATTGCAGACCATTCTTCCTGCACTCACAGTTTCGAGTCCAATCATCGTGCAACAACAGGAAATAAGCCGCAGTAATTCATCTGGTGCAGCAGCCATTGATGTAGTCACTGGGCGGAGTTGCCTTCTAATCTTCTTTCAACTCCACTGTAAAGAATCTTTTGCAACACCATGCCAGAGCTGCACTTGATGTTACACTCGTAAAGAGTGTTCTCGTGCAGCGTCCTCTGTCGGTGGAAGTGCGGCTAGTTTGAAGTTAGCATGTACGGGTTGTTTACTAATTGTTGTCAAGTAACGTTTGTATCATAAGGCATCCAAGTTTTCAGTCTCTTTTGCTTCGTATAACACCTCTCTACAATATATACAAGATAAAATAAAAAAATCCACTACCTCGTTTAAAATAACTATCACCCCCTTTCGATGACGCCGTTCCTGAACTATATTTGCTCACAGTCGATTACACAAAACTCGCGTTTATAAAAAGTGCACACTTCCAAACTAAACCGACTCGGTGGCGCAGTGCTTAAGGTGTTAGGCTTGCGACCACGGGGTCCCGGGTTCGAATCCTGGCTAGGGTATGGATGTGTAGTGGCGTTTTTCTCATGTTGCTGAGACGGTAGCAGTGGGCTAGACTGCGGTTGTGTGAGAGACAACACGATCTAGTCGCTCTCCTCTCCTGGGTTCGAGTCTCAGCTGTGGCAGATGGCAATGTCGCAGGGAATGGATGTTGTGATGTTGTCTATGTGTGTGTCCGTCCTGGTTGAGTGGTAGAATAGCCATTGGCTAAACTCCGCCAGGACATTAAAATAAATAAGGCGATAAAAAAAAACATTCCCGAGTAGATAGGTACGCCCTACTGAACGGAATGCTGTCGCACAACTAGGGTCGTAAAACGGGAACCCACCTGCTCTTCATTGTATTCAAGGCCGTCATCCTTTCTCTTCTCCGGATTCCTTTTTCAACTCTCCCCCACTTCAATCCAAACAATTTAAGTTCAAATGGGACAAATTTAAGGCAATTTTTAGCTTTATTTGTCAATTTTTAACATTTCACAGATTTCTCCCCTCCATATCTCGATAACTATTAGGTTGATCAAAAATATGAATAAGACCAGTTTTATCATACATTTTATGTACAACAACTTTGTTTATGTTCATGATCTTGATAAACCTAATAGTTTTGGAGATATCAGAGCAAAACTGCGGAAAAAGTAATACCCCTGCCCCCTCCCTCCCAAACCCGACGCCACAAACTTCGGGATTTTTCATGGCGTATTGTACTGAGGATAGTGAACAACCTAGGACAAGAATTGCCTATACCTTTTGGATGTTTATGTTTAGGTAATTTACTGTACTAATATATCCTATATGCTACGCAGACGCTACCTTTCTCATAGTCAAGACAAAGGACGCTACTGTATCTGAAGCTATTCTGAGCAATGCGCAATTAATATAAAACTGTCTAACTGGTTTAGTAACAATTATTTGAGCCTAAATATTGAGAAAATAATACATTTTTGTATATCGAACACGGCTTCTGATAGAATTGCGTCTGTCGAAGCACTAGGTGTATATTTAAGGTACGGTCAGACATAGCTGCTTTTGCTGCGCAGTTTTAGGGTTGCAGCTGCAAAAGTTTCGTATCGTGTTCACACTGATTCTAAAAGTAGCGTGCAGCGGGCAGTTTTTTCTACTGCAGCTACCCGTCAAAACTTCAAGTTTTGAAAAAGGTTGCAGTGACGTTCACACACAACAAGCTGTTTTTGCACCATGCAACCAGATGCTGTATGTTAGCCGTTAGCTATTGTTCCTTCACATCTCACTGTGTTCATGCGGTAATATACGTAATAAATTCCGATTTGTGTACTGTAAAACATGGATGACGAGACACTAGCTACAGTTTGCTTATTATCTGTACTATTAAAATGAAGAAGATGCCGACGCTAGACGAAAACTGGAATTTGGATGAAAGAATGGATAAGAAATAGATAAAAGATAGCACTTTCGAACGGTGATAGCCCGCCAAATTAATTTCAATATATATTGACTTTTAGGTGTCAAAACAACGTTTCTTAGCTATAAATATCAAATACTTAAAGACTTCTCCAAGATCAAACATGTATCTTATTAAAGAATAGATAAAAAAAAATCACTACAAGCTGCAGCTTTAATTCTATATTTAATTTTTTTTATACTATAAACAAACAAAAATGAATCATTTAAAAACATTAACAGTTTTGTCTAGTCGAAATTTATTCACAAATATATTATTTAAAATGTTAGGTACACAAATGGACACCAACTTTAAAAATACTGCACTCGCTGCTGCTGCAAAAGTTTCAACCAAATAGATATTTTTTGCAGCCATTGCTACTCTTTAAAATTCAATTCACACGTGGCTACTTTTGAGGCTGCACGCAGCATATAAATGTTGCACGCAACCAAGCAGCATGCGCTACTTTTAAGGTTGCACAGCTATTCACATGAAGATTCACTTGAACTGCGCAGTTTTTTAGACTGCACCGCAGCAAAAGTAGCTGTGTCTGACCGTACCTTTAGATAGATTAAACTGGCTACCTCACGTACACTACCTAGCTGGTAGGTTAGCTACATCAATTTATGATTTCTTGCAAAGATGGCGGTTACCCCCACCCCATCAGTTTGGAAAAATACTCGGGAAGCATCCCTACAAAAAATTGACGTACGCTATTTTTGCATTACCAACCCATTTCTGAAATATTGATTGCACTAATATTTCAACTGAAACTTTAGCATCGCCTGACGTTATAGTCTGACTTAACAATCATATTGTAGCAGTCTGCAAGCGACGACATGCGTTCGAAAGTTCAAGTGCAATTGCTGTGTTTTTGTTGTTCTCTCTGTATTATACATATTTTGAGCCCTTACAGTCTAGTAGATTGATCATCAATATTCCTTGAAAGTTTTCTTTAGTATCCTAATATTTCTGTCAAAGAAATTGTATTAAATATAAATACTCTTAAAACTTGAGAGAAGCGTAAACGATATTGCTTTTGATTTTGATACATACTGCGTGAACGACCTTGGTGGGAGAGATTTATGTCCCGCAAATTTGTAAAATAAATTAGAGCAAAATCTAATTATGACGAGGGTTGCTGTATAAATTTTATGTTGATTAAAGAAGAACTGAAATATAACCTTAACAGAACAATTACAATGAAAAATTAAGGGTGAATGCTCCTGGCTAAGAATAATAATTTGTTTACTGTCGTTAACGATCAAAAAGTGGAACAAACATAATGTACTACAAACAATTGCAAACATTTTTGTTTTGATAAATTTGTTTTACAATTATTTCTAAATCAGATCAGATTCTTAATTGAGGGATAAAATTATTCTATGGCGGAGAAGATATATATTTGAAAGTTAGAACTGCCAACCAGCTAACAGAGAAGAAAATGTTATTAAATATTACAAAATCAATGTGATGTAGAGATTTCGAAAGCAATGATTTATCCAGTATGGGTATGTCTCTATCTTCATTCAAGGGCCGCAAAGTTGTCTTTGAAGAAAAATTATACACCGATCTTCGTTTTTTTTTCAAAATCGTCTAATCTATAGAACCCTTTCTAGGTTTATGAACATCTCTTTCACATTTCTTCTCTTTTAATCCTCTGTAAAGGGGCGAATTACTCACACCGGTATGCCAACATTGCCAACTAAAGATGAATTGGATTTATCGAATAATTTTTCTCCATCACATTAAAAATATTTGAATGTAAAACCACTGGATGGTCGATTTAGCCTGCTGATTTTTCGCTTTTCACGAAAACTTGTGAGCTTACGGGGTAATTTGACGAGAAGGTCAAGGAATCACTACTTCCACATCCAAATTTTCTATCCAATTTCACAACGATTGACACGACAATTGATACTATATTTGAACTCCTCTATGTAGAAATAATTGTTTATTGACTTAATATAATATTTGAAATCATCTACCACAAAAACCCACAAAACGATATACTACATCTGTAGTGGGGGTGGTTGAAGTATAAAATATTTTGGGGCTTCTGGTTTTCCATGTCTATATTTGTAACAAAAGTAACATTATCTGCATACATAAGTGCAGTATTCAAATTATTTATATTTAGTTGGAGATCATTGATGTAGACCAGAAAAAGTGTGGGCCATAGAACCGAGCCTTGGGGGACTTGGACTTGGGGGAATGGGGATGGAGGAAAACAAGTAACATATTGGTACCAATTTTGACAAGTGAAACACTAGCTCGTATATCTATTTTAAAAATAATATAATGTAGTTTTAAAATGGATTGTGAGAAACGATGCAGATGTGTCAAAGTTGGTTTAAGATGCTCAGTTATGCGTCCAAGCTGTCACGGGCAAGATTATTTTAATTCAGAAGTTACTGACGAAATTGATATTGAATAATACTGAAACTATTTGTAGAATATCTTAGTGCTAAGGCTTTCGCGGAGCTGGTGATCTGGCTGCTGGTTTCCGGGTCTTCTTCCGCGTAGACTTGGTTGAGTGCTTGACGTTTCGACCATCTTGTCGTGGTCTTCTTCTGAAGCGAAGTGAGCTCTGCTGGACTGAGCTCCTCTATTTATACAGGTTATCAGGAGGCGTGTTGCGGATCATTGCTCATGCGGAACATTGACTTCCACGTTATTGGTAGTTGTAGTCCGTTGTCACGGTTATAGTTATTCGGATGTTTATATATTTCAATGGCTTCTCTGTATCTTCTTGGCCAATAGTTCTTGGTGTTGGCTAATTTCTTTGTTTTGTCGAATTTTATCAAATGGCCGGTTTCTTCTGAATGTTCGGCAACTGCTGATTTTGTAGAATTTCCCTTCTTTGTACTTCTAATGTGTTCCCTGAGTCTGGTGTTTATACGTCGTTTGGTCTCTCCGATGTAGACTTGTCCGCAGGAACATGGGATACTATATACTCCTGGTGTTTCTAGTTCTTCTGGACCTTGGTATTTGGGAAAATGTTGTGCCACCTTCTGTTTTGCATTATATATTACTTTGACGTTCTTTTTCTCCAAAACTCTTCCGATTCTGTCCGTACATCCTTGTATATACGGTAGGTAAGCTGTTGCCGTGTATTTCTTTTCTTCTTTTTCTTCTTCTGTTCTGGTTGTATCTTGTCTCTTTATTGCGTTGTCTATGTCCTTCGGTTTGTATCCATTTTTCTGTAGTGATGTTTTTAAGGTCCGATATTCTTCTTGTAGA